>LPNX011012069.1:70408-128021 GCA_001517045.1 Pseudotsuga menziesii
TTGAAATGACCATTTTCTACTGGAACTATTCCATATCCTACAACACTTAGAGATCTATCATCACCAACAAATATTTTTTTGGTGTTACATTCATGCATAGTAGAAAACATGGCTTTATCCTTAGCCATATGATCAGATGCTCCAGAATCAATGAGCCATTCAATTGAAGTAGAAGAAGAAGATGCACTATAAGAGTAACCAGAAGCACAAAGTGCATGTCCATGAGAGTTAGATTCTGAAGACGAATCTAGGCTGATGTGGTGCTTCTTCATTGCTGTTTCCAAAGCTGCCATCTTCTTAAAACACTTAGATTCATCATGATTATCTTTCCCACAAAAATTGCAATGGCGCTCAGTCTTCTTTCCTTTTTTCTTGGATCCTTTGTCATTTTTTAAAGAAGGAGCTGACTGAGAGGGTTTAGGACCCTTGTTGTTTGGCTTATTATTGCGAAAATTCCATTTCTTGGGAGGCTTGAACTTTTCTTTCTGTTGGGACAATAAGGCTTTCCCATATGTATCTGCATTGTTAATTATTCCAAGATGAATGAACTTATCTTGCTCTCTAATTAAGGAATCACAAAATGATTCAAAACTAGGCTCTTGATAGCTAGCTACAGTCAAGGACTCTCTCATGGAGTAGAATGTAGATACAAAAACAAAATATGCAGGTCCAAGTTTGGAAAGAATATGATAAATACATTGTTTGTCTTCTTTCTTAATCTTGCATTCTGCACATAATAGTCTAAGAGTTTTATACTTAGATAAATAGTCTTGAATGCACGAAAAATCATTTGGATTCAAGGGAATCAATTCATTCTCAAGTTGATGACCTTGAATTTCATTGTGTTTACCAAACATAGATTCCAACTTTTCCCAAGCTTTATCAGGTTCGTCAATTTCAAATATTTGGAAACGCGAATCAATAGAGATTGACATCCCAATCAATCCACGAGCTTCATCACATCTATTTGCCCATTTAATTTTCTTATCATCATTAGTGGGTTTTGTCTCTTTCCCTGAGGTTATCCTAAAAATTCCCCTACTTTTTAGAACATCTTCCATACGAGATTTCCATGAGAAATAGTTAGAACTTGTAAGTATAATATCACAAGGGGCGGTCATACTATAAAATAATGGCTGAAAGAACAGAAACTAACTATCTGGATGCAAAGAGCTCAGAAAAAATATGCGGTTTTAAAAAAAACGGCACTGAAAACTGATTCTGAATGATGAAGTTATGCTTGATCAAAGAAAATGTTGAAGATGTCCCCAATAGTGACGTCGCAGATATTAACTTGACCAACCAAAAAAAAGAAGCTCCCTCTTCCCCAAGATCAACCTTTGACAATCACTTTTACAATAAAGTTGCTTTGAAGTGAATCACTTTTGTAGAATAAGTGATGTTCACTTTTACAATAAAGTTGCTTTGAAGTGAATCACTTTTGTAGAATAAGTGATGTTCACTTTTACAATAATGTGACTTTTAAATAGTGCGGCAATAAATTAAAGACTTAAGTGACTCACTTTTTCTTTTATTTTATTTATGTCAGATACACTTTTACAATAAAGTAACTTGAAAATAGAAATTGCATGCACTAAAAAGTAGCTTGATAAGACTTGAACTCAAGGCTTATCAAAGAGCAAAGCAACTTTGGTCCAAGTGAGCTAAAGTTTAAAAGGTACGTAAAAGTATGGAAAGATGAAGGGTTTTTTTTTTCTTTTCAACTCTCGTTCTTCGTGCTTGCCTTTTTCTCCTGCAAATCACAAAAAAAAACTTTTTCCACACAATGGGGTTAGATCTTGGTTAGCTTACTCGAAAAGTCTACGTTTTCAAGTTTTCTCGTTGTTTCTGATTTGTCGTGATCGCACAAGGTGCATGGCAAAGAGTATACGTAGCCAAGAAGACAAGAAAAAAAAACTTTCCCTCACTGTTTATGATTCACCGCAATCACGGAAGGTGCACGGCAAAAAGCATACGCAGCCAAGGAAGTCAACAGTCCGAGACTAAAACAAAAAATATATAATAATAAGACTAATAAAATATGAGAGATTTAAAAAAAAAATCTGTCACTGTAACTTTATACTTTTAGATTTGTCGAAATGGGTGTTTCTGGAACAAACAAAAATGGTTTTCGGTAAAATGAAAACCGTTTCCAAAAGGCAATGGCACTTTGGACGCAATGGAATAGCTCCCACAGGCCAAAAATGCACAGAAAATCTAGAACCATAAACCCTTTCATAGTTTTGGCAACACCGGTTCCAGATCTTGAACCAAACCGAAAGCGACTCTTCATAAAAGCTCTGATACCATGATAGGGTATACAGGGTACTCCCAAAGGACCGAACACCAAGAGCAACCACTTTACACAAATGAATCACAGATTAATACACCAATGTTTGTCACGTGGTTAAAACCCTCAAGAGGGAAATAGTCCACGGCCCCAGCCAAATAGCTACTTGGAGCAATTTATTATGCAAAAGAAAGAAAGTTACATGAGCTTCTCATAATCGATCAACTAGCCAAGGACCATCTATGCTCTTTAAATAGATATCATAGACCAATCGAGTGTTAAGCCACGGATCAATGGTAGGTATGATCTAAGAAAAGTTGAACCGTCGGATCACTCTATGTCTAGAACATATCGTGACCTTCGGATTAGAATATTTACAAATGCATACTAAAGAAATACACTTTTACCTAACGGATATATTACACAAGTTGATCTTAACCAACTCCTAAGTGTCTAAATATCCTAACACAATCCATTTAGATATACATATATCAAGCCCTTAGTTGTAATTTATCATCTCATTCATATTATTCAATATATTTTCTCATCCATTGTGGATTACAATTAGTTGATCTATTCTTTTGGATAGTTCATGTATGAACTAAGTTGGTTCAAAACATCCCAAACCTGAGTTGTAAGGGAATGGATAATTGAAATATGGTTATTTGGTTGCTCCTCTTGATATCTAACGTATTTCTTCAAATCCATTATCGCATGTGTGTTTTTTGTGGAGCTTGGAAAATCCTTCTTCGAAACTCCATTGGTATTATCTATGCTTTTGGTAATCCCTTCCTTTACACTTTTCTTAATCTTCTCAACTCTTTGAGTAGAGACCCAACTCATAGTGACATTTGAGAGTCTAGGGATCAAATAAACATCTAATTTCACTAACTTCAACCCACCTAGTGCCTTATCTTTCGTATTCTACATAGTGTAAGAATGGATTTTCATTGTTGTGGTAAAAGACAAACTTAGCTTACATCCTTTCATCTTTGTCTCTCCTCCAATGAGGTTGATCACATATTTCCAAAATTTCCTACCAATTTAGGATACTGCCAACATATAATTAACCCATGTCTATAGATATTTCCCTATTCAACACTTTGGTTTTTGAAATGGAAGCAAAGCAAAGTACGAACATGTAAGTCTCGTGCATTGAGATCCCAAACAAAGATTGTGATATCATCATCGTGAGCCTTCTCCCCACCGCAATACTTCCATCTCAACTTGTGAAAGTTCTGCAGAACAACTAAATTCATCATTTTGGAGTTAAGATCTATCAATCTCCCTCTTGTGCGAGTGGTACATGGTTGTAAGTTTGCCCAATCCAATATGTACTTGACATATTGGAGGAATTTATTTGCTTTCCCATTGACATCTTATGCATGAGAGAATTAAGGGATTTGACAAGTTTTGATATTTCCATTTGTATTGAGAATTCTTGTTGGTCTCCTTAACTCTTTCATCCGCATCTTGATTTTGTTTACAAAGAACATGAAAATACCTCACACTATTAAATTTATTAGCCTCATTTTTTATCCTCATTATCCATCTAGACAAAGCAGTGACCTTAGGATAGGAGGTTCTTAGCATAAGTTTAATCATGATCTCTAAGTCTCCAATCATGATAATCTTGTCTCGTTAAAGAGAACAGATTTAGAGAAGACCTTGATAAAGAGCCACCACTTTTTCCTATTTGTTCATGGTCTTTCCCAACCCCCATTCATAGTACAGTTCTTCGTGTCCTTCAAGATCACACATGATCATGTCATTCATGCCACCCCTAAATGAAAATTAATGTTAAAATTAAAACGTTGTAAGATTAAGTTGTGACACCAAGGTAGTACATATTTTTGGACTATTGGTCGAGAGGCCAATCGATGTATATTTGATTTTTGTTTATGAAATATCAATACAAGGTTACATAAATATTTCTCAACATGTAAAGTAGGATGTCAAATTTCAATTTGTTTTCTTTATACCAGGGCAAATCTCGAGGCACTTCCCCCCATTTTGAGGATGGTACTTATGGTAAGCCCTATATTCTTCATGGCACAAGGTTAGTCAACAAAAAGGCTCGATGGAATTACAACAATATTCTCAATATGAGTTTAATGTCACGTAGGGGAATATAATCTAGGTGGGGAGGATAACACTCCATACAACAAGCATTTGAGCTAAACTCCATTGACTATTAAATTTCAATCCTAGAAAATATAAAATATGCATTTATTCAAAAGGTACCACTTTGTGATTAATCATAATGCATAATAGATAACCCATATATGAAAATGCATGTCCAATAATTACAAGTCTTTAAATAGACTATTGCTTAACACAAACTATGGAAATGCATGTCCAAGATTTAAGCCATTACATTTTTGGGAAAAGGCGAGCAAACATCTAATAAAGAGTTAAAAGTAACTATTAAGAAATAGGGTTTGCAGTGTGAATTTTTTTTTAACACAAAAGGGTAATTTATTTTTTTAAAGGATACTGGTCTTTTTTGGCATAAACCAATCAACCAAATTACAAATTTCGAAAAGACAAGAGGCTACACAGAGGCTTACAGAGCAAAGAGGATCTCCCATGAAGAACAAATTACAACTGAAGGGAACAAAATTACATAATAGGGTGGAAATAACTGGATTCCTCATCAATGCTAAGAAATCCTTGAGGAAGGAGACATGCTTTATTAGCCAGGGCATCTTCAAGCTCGTTTAAGTCCCGGAGAATGTGGAAGGATTCAACCATGTCAAATTCTTTCAAAATTAACCTTATTCTCTGCAGAATTAAATTCAAGGCAGGATTGTTGAAGTTATCAACTGAACTTAAATTTTTTATCAACATCTCAGAATCCCCAAAGATTTTAACGGACTTTAAACCTGTTTCCTTAGCAAGCTGAGTCGCCATGAGTAAGTTGTAGCTTTCGGCCTGGTTGTTTGACATGGTACCAAGACCCCAACTAAAACTGGATTTGGTCAATCTATCCGGAGATAAAAGCACACCGTCAGCTCCAGAGGCCCCAAGATTCCCTCTGGAAGCACCATCAAAGAAAATTACTGCTGAAGCGGAATTCAACCAAATTTTCATAAGAGAAACTGAATTCCCATGAAATCTCCAAGTAGGGATACTGACAGGCTTGGCGTAATTCATTGTTTTCCAGAAGGTTGAGGAAAAGAGCCTGTCCACAAAGAGGCTCGCAGAGAAGAGGTCGATAGTCCAGAAGATTCAACAAACCATGATTTTGAATTATTAGCCAGGATCTTGGAGCTTGGTTTAAGATCATTTAAAATACAATTATTTTGTCGAGCCATAACGCCCACCAAGTGAATTTCAAAGTCGATTGCCAGTGAATATGCATAGGAGCAGAGCATGCTTTCGAAGGACGTTTGGCATGCCAAGCTGGATAGAAAACCATTACAGAATTTTGTGAAGGGAACATGCAATTTATACCTTGGAGAACCAAAGCCCATACCTTTCTGGAGAATTCATAGTCAACCAGGAGATGATTACTAGATTCCACGTCTAATTTACATAGGGGACATCGAAATTGGCCATTAAATCTGTGTTTTGAGATATAATCACCTGCCAATATCTTGTTTTTTAAAACAATCCAAGAGAAAAAATTAACCTTTGACATACAATGGGAAGCCTAGACCGATTTCCAGATCTCAAAAGGAAAATGTGAACAGTGGGGAGTTTGAAGGGCGTTGTATCCTTTAGCAACAGTGCAAAAGACATCTATTCCCCAACCCCATTCATCTTTCTGGGAGATGTTGACAGGAGCAAGCCCTGTAAGTGATGAGAGCAGGAAAGTTTTTAGAGGTTTTAGACAAGCAAGAAGATCCAGAATGGACCAACCAGCCCAATCGCCAGAACTGTCCCAGATGCAAATATCAACCAATCGAATGAGACTTTTATTAGTTTCCCAATTCATATTCTTTGTTAATAAAATTATGGAGGAAAGCGGAGGGTTCCCAAAGATTTTATCCTCCTAGAGAAGGATCCTTTTCCCATTGCCGGGAATTCTAAATAGCTGTTGATTAAAGAATTCAAAACCTTTTCTGCAGGAGTTCCATATAGCAGTGCCAGTTGATGTGTTAGCAGAGGTAGTGTTTCTCAATGTGCCACCCTTAAGGTATTTCATACAAAAAATATTACTAACTGGATGATTCTTGTTCACAAATAACTACCAAATAAGATTGTCACCCAACTCCAGATTAGCTAGACCAGGGTCCCTAATTTGTAATCCACCTACTAATATTGGTATCTTAAGTACTTCCCAATTTACCAAATGCATCTTGTTTTGACAACCTTTACCTCCCGACTAGAGAAAATCTCACAGAACTTTAGAAATCTGAGTCGAGATACTCTTTGGGCCTAGCAGCAATGAGGATTGGAAAATAGGAAAAGCTGAAAGAACAACATTAATCAAGATCAGCTTCCCAGCCATGGTTAACCACTGTCCACCCCAAGAAGCGATTTTTGCTTTTAACTTTTTCAATACTTCCAGCTAGAGAGAGGGAGGGGATGAACCAAGGGTTAAGGGAAAACCCAAATACTTGATCTTTTCCCACTTGTCAAATCCAGTGAAGCCCAAGAAGTCTACTATTCGAAGAATTGTCGTATTTTCGACATTCCAGCCATAAACAACGATTTTGTTTTTGTTAATCAATGCTCTTGAAATTTGGCAAAATTTTTGAAGGATTTCGTTAAAGGCCCGAGCCATCTTCGTGGAGGCCCCTCCTAGAAGGAGAGAGTCATCTACAAAAAGGTTGTGGTTGATTGGTTCCACACCCCTAGCAATCTTGATGCCCAGGATGTAACCAGCTTCCTTTTCAACAATGAGTTTTCTACTGAGAGTTTCAGACATCAAGATGTATAGGAAAGGGGACATCGGGCATCCTTGACGGAGGCCTATGGAAGCTTTAAAAAAGTTAGTAGGTCTACCATTGAATAATGGCACAATCCAAGGACCATCAGTGCAATCTTTAATCAAATTTACAAACTCAGGGCAGAAACCGAATGAGAGCAATACATCATAAAGGAAGGGAAGCTTAACTCTATCAAAATCATTCTTCATATCCAACTTAATTAACATACATTTCTCCCACCTTTGGAAGCTTGAATGAAGAGCTTCTTGAACTTGGATTACATTATCCACTAAATGTTTTCCTTTTATGAATTCCCCCCCCACCCGAGAGGAGCGATCAACTTGCCTGACAAGAGCTTAAATTTGCAGGCTAGAAGTTTGGCAAGGATTTTGTAAGAGGCGTTACACAACGAAATAGGATAGAACCTGTTGAAGGAAGAAGGATTGGCTTCCTTGGGGATGAGGGCGAGAAAGGTAGAGTTAGTACACCCTCCCACTTTTGGTGTTTTTTGGAAGGCAGTCACCATACAGACCAAATCTGATTTGATGATAGGCTAGCAGACTTCATAAAAATGAAAGGAAAATCCATCCATCCTAGGAGCTTTATTTGAATCCATAGCCCATATGACATCAACAATTTCCTTTTCAGAGAAGGGTTTCAATAAAGCATAGTTGTCCTCAGCACTAACCAAAGAAGGGACATTATCCAAGAATTCAGAAGACACATCCTCATCAGTGAGACCATCATCCTGAAATAGAATCTGAAAATGCTTACTAGCAGAATTTTTTAGCATATCCTGTCCTGAAATAGTGACCCCCTCGCCAGTGGATATTTCCGAGACATGATTTCGGGACAATCTAACCTTGAATTATCTACGAAAATATGTGGTATTCTTATCACCAGACTTCAGCTAGAGGCAACGAGACTTTATCCTGAGATGTTCTTCTTCATGTCTGAATGATTGAGTGGTATTAAATTGGGCCAGTTTCTCTAGAGCTAAATGAGAAGTGGATATATCTCTATCTTCCATACCCAGTTGAAGAGCAGCTAATTCAAAAACTCTCTCTTTCCTGGTGATCGTAGGAGAGGATAGAGGAGTTTTGACCCATTGCTTCAGCACAATTTTGGTCTTCTTCAATTTCTACTCCTAGACAAAACCAGGAGAGCCAACAATAATGTGATCAATCCTGGGTTACAACATCCATGGCTCTGATTCTCTCGATCCAGAGGGGGTTAAACCTGAATGGGATTGGCCCAAGATCCTCTTCTTTTTTGAACAGTAATGAAATTGGATGATGATCTGACAAGAGCTTGGGTAAAAATTTTGTTGAGAAAATGGGTTTCCCATCGATCAATTTACTGTGGACAAGAAATCGATCAATCCTAGCAGAGACACTAGCGGCTCCCACTCTATGGTTAGACCACGTGTAGTGCCCAAGCTTGGGTTTTAAGTCAATCAAATCCTCCACTGTGTAGTGCATAAATTCCTTACCACATAGGCCTCCTTTTTCTTCATTCAGAGCTAGTGAAATACTGAGATCACCTGCTAAAATTATATTTACAGGAGAATCGGCCTCTAGGAATTCCAATAACAATTTCCAGCATACTTATTTTTCAATGTAATTAACAGGAACGTAAAGATTGAAGAGGGTAATAGAGGTCTTACTGGAGAAATGAAAGAGGACTGAAAATATCCAATGATGGGTAGCAAAAAAAAAATGAAAACTCTCTTCATACCAAACAGTGGCTAATCGCCCACAGGTACCTCTAGAATTGACTGCTTTTCCAGACTTCAATTTCCATTTGTTTTTACTTAAGAGAAGTAGAGCTTCCTCCTCAACCTTGGTCTCTTGAAGTAAGAGAATTTCATACGGGACCATTCTCATTAGATCCTTTACTACTTTAGCTTTGATTGGGTTCCCCAGTCCCCTGCATTTCCAAGAGACAAATTGCACTACTTACCCAAGTTAGAGGGGGTTATTACTCCCTTTGGAGGCCTAGTTCTCTTGTTCCTCCCATATGACATTTCAATGGCAGACTGTATTCCTTTCATCTTAAGCCTCTCAGCCTATTCTTCCCAGATCTCCTTCTTAGACTTCCTGCCAGCCTTTTTGGAGAACTGTTCATTTTCATCAGAAGAATCAGAGCTAGCAGACAGTTTCTTATAGGAAATGTCAGCATAAGAAGGGGGAGAGCAATCCCCAATAAAAGCATGGGAGGGTTCTCCATCCCAAATAGGATTCGATAAAGAAGGACTAGCTTGTTCTGAAGTAACTGTGTTTGCTTCAGATTTGATCGCAATCCCATCAAATTGCTAGAGTTCACCTTCTTCGAGGATAGCATCAGAAGAGCTAAGAACAACAAAGTGATTGGAAGGAACTTTGGGTAAATTAGTAACCTGAGGAATATGATTCTTCCCAACACCAAAGTCACTTGTCAAAATTTTTCCTTCTTTGCCTTTCTTTCTATGCGCCTAATTGGAAGTTCTTGCTATCTGGACTTGGGTCCACTGATCATCTTTCTCATTTTCTAATTCCTCTTCTGCTTTTTTCTTACAGTTTCGGGAAATATGACCATAACCGTGGCAGAATCTACATTTGAATGGGATTTGTTCATAATCCAACTCCTGGATATGTGACCACTCAGTCACTGTTAAATTTATTTCCTCAAAAAGGCCAGTCTCCAAATCAACTTCTACGCAGATTCTTGCACATGAAAATTGGTCTTTCTGGTCAGCCCGGTCAATATATTTACCAAGCTTGTTCTCAATGGCCTCAAGGGAGTCTGAGTTCCATCAGAGGGAGATGTAGGAGCCTTACCCAAATAGGGATAGCATACGGAACATCTTGAGAGGGGTTAAAATCCGGGGTCCACTTGTTTAAGTAGATCCCTTGAGGGCCCACGAAATAAGAACCATTTCAGAATATTTGGTCACAGTCCTCTGCAAATTCAAAAATGAAAACATAATAACCTCTTCCGAAAAAATGGTTTTGGATGCCATCGAAGACAAAGGGACATCAGTTTCTCTGCACCCAACCATCAATGGCCTTAGGAGAGGGCCACGGGCCAGTGATTTGCCCGATTAATCCACGTTCACCAAGAGTTAAGGCCAAATGACATGTCCAATCAGCAGGAATTTCCACAGACATAATATCCACTTTCTTAACAAATTTCTAAGCAGGGCCTCCTTTCCCCTTACCACGAGAAGCAATCAATATCTTGAAAGCCTCTAGGTCAGGAGGAAGAAACAGAGGAGGCACTCCACTGGACATCAGAATAACCACCGGGATTAGAACTCCACCAAAGAAAGCACAGAACAGAAGCAAAGGTCCACAACCAAAACCACCCAAAGAGTTTTGGCCTTAGCCTCGCCAACCTTATGCAACAAAATAGCTACACAGTCTGCTTGAAGAAAAAATCCAGAGAACCAAACCTTGAAAAGAAGATAAGGCAACTTACTCAAGATATGCTTTCTTGCACTCGAATACTCCTAAGAAATGAAAGCCTACTCAACTGGATAAAATATCACACACAAAGCACCGAGAAAACAGGATGAAGAGGACACCCTACATCTGGTGCTGAGAACAGAAGGTCGAACACCAGAACTCTGATGAACTCCAAGCCCAAATATCGATCAAAATCCAAAAAAAAAATAGACCATAATCACCACGGATCAGCAGCTACGATCCCAAAGCCTAGAACTCCACTAGGGAACTGGAAACTTGCACACGAACAACCTGTAGAAAGCAAGACTCCCCCAGAGCCAGACAGTCTCGTTCAAATCTTGGAGGGAATCTTCTTAGAGTGAAACTAAAAAATTCTTCTCAGTGTCGAACTTTTTTCGTGTGTATAATCTAGTGTGATTTTAACTTATGGTGTTTAATGTTATTTATATGTTAAATTAGAAATTTATTTGAAGTAGGAAAAATAATCATGTGTTTTTTTTCCTTGGGAAAAAACTACAATATATTTTATTATAAAAAAACCGCATTTGGTATAGATCCAAAGATATTACGGAAAATATAATATAAAAAGACAAAAAAGTATAGTGTATACCCATCATCTTATACTTCAGATGACTCTAAATCCCATGTACTCATAATTAAACAGTCACAAAAATTAAGTTACCATCCTCTCCCAGGGCTCAAAAACTACCACTCATTAGAGAAAAAAACAGTCAGCAATTTAAATATAAACCATAAAGATTTGTATGAAAAGTTTATGAACCATAAGTTAACCCATAAAAGGTCCAGGATTATGTGTAATCTCTCTATCATCTTACTTGTCCCATTTGTTCCAGTGACCTTTCTCCACTTGTGTGCCTATATTTGAGAGTGAGTATGCTAAGGAATTTCTCTCTCTTTATATGTGAGCGAATATAACACACTGTAGCAGATTTCTCGATTTAAGAATATCTTCATAAAGAGAGATTAAATGGATTTTTTTAGGAGGTCTCTTCTCCTTTAACCAATCTATAACTAGTTTAGAATCCCCTAAGACCTGCAGATTTTGAACCCCGATCTAAATATCCAAGATCAATTATAAATTGAAAGCCATTAATTCCTCTATGTTATTTGTACTTGGACTTACCTGTAGAAAATTTATACCAGCAGTGATCATTTATATGAAGGATACCACCTGCTCCCGCTAAAGGAGGAGTTCCTTGGGAAGCGCCATCAAAATAGAGCCAAGGATAAGATCTATCAAAGTACTCAACCTCAATCCTTCTAGCTCTAGGAGGCTAATCCATTTGTGAAAAATGTCTAAAAGAAACCATACCTTTTTGCAGCGTAAATAGAGGGAGGAATGCATATATCCTCAAAAGTGTCCATATCACACTCCCTATATAAAGATGATTGAGAAAGCCAACTAATCCTTGATAGCCAGATTATTAGCCCATGATTCTAGAGCATGTTCCAAAGAATTGCATGTACATTTAAAATGAATGCCACATACTTGTGAGGCATGATCCCATGTCATAGGTATATAAGAATAATTGATGAAAAAATGGTCGATACCCTTATTATTTGCTTTACATAATGAACATCTGCCAAGTCCATACCATTATTTCTGTAACTAAAGGTCCGAAATATGGATTTTGTTTAATAGAGGAAACCACAAGAATAATTTGCACTTGAGCGGGCACTTGAACTTCCATAAAACAACATTCCGCCAATAGATTTATGGAAAGTCCTCCTTTTCCCTGATTACCATATAACCAAGTCATGGGGACTAAGATCTCCTAGACTAGACTTGAAAATCCTCATGATACATGAGTCTTATGTGGCTATATTTGAGGGCTTTTATGTAACTATTCCAAGCAGTTTATCATCCTCAACCACGATGCCCATAGCATCAACACTCAACCAATTCTAGGAAAAATCAGCGTGATTGACATGATCACTAAGTTATGCCAAGAATAATTTTCCTTGTTCTATTAGGCCCTCCACTAGATCCATACAAATACTGTGAGCCCATTCATTTCCAATCCAAGGGTCTTGTCTTATTTTTTACTTTCCTTCCATCACTTACTTTCCAAGACAAATGATCACGTACAACCTCAAAGGATAAGAGTAGATATCTCCACATAATAGAAACATTCCTGAAATATTTTTCCTTTATCTTGAACCACTCTTCAATGAATAATGGAGCAATATATTTGTTATAAACAACTTTTACCCATAAACCATTACCTCTTAATACTCTCGACACCCTTTTAGTTGTTAAGGCCTTTGCAAAACTATGGGGGTTCTTTAGACCCCAACCACCTAGTTCTTTTTGTTTGGAAATATTTTTCCAAGTTGTCCAATGAGGAGATGGACCTTCCCGATATCCCTTCCAAAGGAAATTATAATATTTTTTCCTTATTTGATCCAAAGTGTTGAAAGGTACATACGCCATAGAGATCTAGAAAACTGGAATAACTTCTAAAATTGATTGGACTAATACCAACTTACTCACTCTACTTAGCCATTTATTACACCATAAGTTCATAATTTTTTCAACTTTCCCAATAAGCCATGACCAATGCCTTATTTTTTAGTCATTAGGATTCACGATAAAACCCAGATATCTAAGGCCATTTTCATTATTCACCAAAGGGAAATCAAGTCAAGTACATATCCAATCAAGATCAACTTATGAAATATTAATGGAAGATAAGAAGGATCTCCTAATGTTATAAACCATGCTTGAAGCATCTGCAAAGAGTTTTAGTATACCTTATAGCAGCAGGACTTCCCTCCTAGATCCATTTGAAAAATCTAGAATGTCATCTACATAAAACATATGAGTAACAAATAAATTACCCCCAACTACGATGCCTTTGAAAGACCCTCTTTGTTTTTTCTTAAATAATTTGGCTACTCAATCCCTCAACTATCAGGATTAACAAAAGGGAATCCAAAGGGAATCACTTCTAAGGCCGCTTCTTGTTATGAAAAAAGGGGTGGTAGATCCATTAAATAAAACAACAAAAGAGACTAAGGCAACACAACACATAACCCAATTCACAAAATGCAGATCAAAATCCACCTCAAAAACAATATTAATTACAACCAATTTACTTTGTCATAAGCCTTTAACAAATCAACTTTAACAATCATAGCAAGAGTATGCTTCACCTTTACTGAATGAAGAACCTCTTGTGCAATGCCTATAGGATCATGAATTTTCCTTCCAGAGCATAAAAAAAGCAAATTGTTCCTAAGATACTGAAGATGAAAGAATCCCCTTTATTATGATGGCAATGATCTTTGCAATCACTTTATAAATACAGTTGCATAGAGCGATGGGTTTGTAGTCCTCTAGGTTGATGGATTTATTTGATTTTGAAATCAATGAAATAAAGGTGGCATTGAATGCAACATGAATTCTACCATTTAATCGGGACTCCCAAATAACCCTGAGAAGATTCTCCTCAAATACATCCATAAAAGCAAAAAAAAAACTTAGCTATCCACCCATTACGTCACGAGCCTTTTTCCTTTTGCATGCTCTTAACAACCGCCTTTAATTCCTTTAGAGTTATAAGATCCTTTAGAGAGATATTATGATCTTCATTTACAAAGGATGGGTGTTGAGCAGTAACTCTTAGCATTTGAGCAATAGAGGCCTCCCCATATTCCTAGAACTGATTCTTAAATTGATAAAGGTTATGATGAGAGATGGCCATTTTATTAGACAAAATACAATTTCTTATATTATTTTAATCGAGGTATTCTATAGAAGTTAGCTTTGAACTCTCTCTTTAAGACGTTGATTAGAAAACCTATTTAGAAGTCAATAATAACATGTCCATTGAATATCTTAGTAGGCTTCACTCTTGTGTATTATCCATTACAATTTTATTACAGGAGAAAATACAAGTCATCTTAAGTTGTAGTCAACCAATTAGAATTGCTTATGCGATAAGTTATTGTTAAGGGTAACATATTTTTATAAAATAAGATGAAAAGCTTTAGATTTTCTTTTTCTTTTTTCGATTTGTAATTACTAGAATTTTGTCCAATAATTATTGATTAATTTTTTTAATGTATAAATGGGTTCAACATCCTAGAATATCCCAAGTGCAACTACATTGTACAATGTCAACGTCTGATATCGATGATTCCATCAATTCAAATGATTTGTGTTGGATTTCAAGCCAAAATGCTTGTTTCTCCTCTAGTTATTTTACGTAGTCGTAAAAAATATCATTTCATAAAGTGTTTAGAGGAATGTTATTTTTATATTTTAAACGGGATAGTTTTGTTGTAGTTTGAGGGTTCATGTAGTTACCAACAATACATAATTATATATAAAATAGAGCGTTCACATGATCATAACCATAAGATATGCAAGAGTAAGTGGGACAACAACAACCCAGTTTTTACTATAAGAGTAGACAATATACAAGGATCAATCAACAGACGTGTCTATGGATCTAGCTCACCAACCTATTTTATACTTGTTACATGCAGTTATTTAGCTACAACTGATGGGTCAGTCGTCTAACTAACCGACTGAACCAACTCAACCAGAGTCAGTTGGAGGACCTAGTCGACCAGTTGACTAGGCTCCTCCAATATCTCCCCCACCAACAAAATCTTTCTTCATCCTGAAGAGAAGACGGGAGTACAAAAATGTGTTTGTTATTGTTATCAACCCAAACGGCACTTCTCCGTCCGAGTGTCGACATTTCCTATGTTGGCGCACAAAAGGGCATTTATGGATTGAAGGTTGCCTAAAACACTATAGATGGGCATGTTATGAAATACATTCACTATCCATCCAGCTTGCCATTTTTACCTTTTAATATGTCAATTGATGTACACGACTTTGCTTATAAGCAACTCGCGTACATACGTGACTTTTCCTACAGCATGTCATGTACTGTACACGAGTATTTGTCATTGCGACCCGCGTATAGATGTGTACGCGGGTTTCCCTTAGAGCAACTCGCGTGTCATATGCGGGTTGCCAGTATCGTGCCAGTATCAATACTCACGTACGCTTTCCTTTGACATTAAAAATAATAAATCGTGATTATTTGAGATTTGTTAAGCCCTTAACTATAACCATCTTAACTGTCTCAACCTCCTCAACCCTCGAAACTGCCTTATTTCACTAAGTATAAATAAAGGCCTTGGGGAGGGTATTAATCAATCATACTTGGAGAGCAAAGTTATGCTGGTGGTATCTATTCAAAAGTCTTTGGAGCAGCAAAATTCAGAATCCTTTGGTTGCAGAGGAGTCCTTGTTTCAGGCATTGGGTTGTAACCTTAACTCATTCACTATTGTTAATAAAGAGAATCCTTATTCCAAATGTGTTTTGAATGTCTTTCATGTATCATGGTTTGATGAATATTTATGATTAAGCACTCTATATACTGTTTATCTAACCTGTCCTATATACATGTATAACCTTGCACTTGGAGGATTTGCTAGTTACAGGTGAATGAGAAACATCCCTAAAAGCTTTGGAGGAGAAGCAGAGTGAGAGAAGACAAAGCTTGGATCAACTATCATGAATCGGGTGAGTCCATCCTATCTTCTTGTTTCCTTTTTGTACTTTAAAGTTGATTGCCTACAAGTTTTAAGAGTACGTTGGTAACCCCAAACCTTCGGTTATAAGGTATTTATTCCTTAACAACAGTTATGGTTGTTGTTCCATAGATGAGCATGTAGATTGAATAGGTACGTTGCAAGCTTCAACGATGGAATTGGAAGAGGAGGCAAGTCGAGACTCAAAATATTGCCATTCGTGTAGAGTTGTCTGAATATTTGTGTTGGCACTGATGAGATTGGTTATCTTGGTAATTTTCTCAGTGAGTGGATCATGCTTGATGTTATGTAGGTGTTCCCTTAGGAGCAACTGTTGATTATTTGTATCAGTTAGCAATTTATCCATTTCGGTTACCAAGCTATCGACTTCATTCTGCATTGGCTAAGCATCCCTCTACCACTACTCAACTTTGTCTTGGAATTCCTTAAGATTTTTTTTCTCCATGTCAATATGTTGCTCAAGGTCTGATGAACAACTCCCTACCTTTAGAAGCTTAGGGTATTTAGGTGAAATCCTACCTCTCTATGCTCTTCAAAGCTCATATTCGCACACTATAACGCTGATCTATTTTACGCAGCCCTCCTTCTTTCCGATCTTGCCAGGCATACAATGTTGGTTGGGCCATGTTAATGCACGTATTCAATTATGTTTCTTATCAAGCAAACCCCCAGTTACTATTTTGGGTGGGGGCTACCTTGGTCAAGTTACTCTTTGGGTCCTCGTTTGGAGGAGTTCGTATAGACAGGTATGCACATGAGTTCCATAAATTTCATTTTCTGTAGGCAAATAGCTTCGCCCCATTCAGGATGACAGTGATGAGGTCGACAAAGACTTTCTATTGGAATATTAATGCTAAGTTGTTCTAGACTCTGGTCATGTCTACAAAAACTTGTCCATAGTGAAAGTACGAGTTATGCAAAATTGTGGCTGACTGCTTGGAAATAGGTGCATACTCATGTATTTTGTTGTACCAACTCATAAATAATTATTGTTGTTCTTCTAATAAGGCGATGGTATGCTGCTCATCTTGTTAGTTTTACTAGGTGGCAACCTATTTTAACAATGTTGTTAAGGACCCAAAAAGGATTACAATATGATCTAGCGGATTTTTGGCTGGGGGTCCGCATAATGTTGGCTGAATCTGTCTAAGAATGTTGTCATAGGTTGTAAGTACTTCAAGTTTCTTCTTTTCCTTAGACCATTGTTTCTTTTTCTCCTTGAGTATATTTTGAAGTAATGTGTCTAATGCATTTTCCTTGGCATCTGAGACCGACTGGAACCCGATCTGCGTTTGTTTTTTATATTTACTCTTTTTTGATTCCTTGCTTTCCTATCCTTGAGCTAGTTGTTGAGTTTATGGCAATGGAGGAGGCATCTTTGAAGCATATGAGGCAGTGGTGGTGAAAGGTATAATTGTTAAAGTGGTGGTGGTCGATAAAGAAGTGGTAAGCATAGGAGGAAGTGCAAGAGAATCAGTCGTTGAGGTATGCACAGTTGAGGCTGGGTTTGCATGGTCGGTCGGAATAGTTGTTGTAATGGTCGAATCACAAATAGTCGAAGATGGTATGAATAAAGGGGCATATATGGTATTTGTGCGGACATTAGAGACGATGGTTGTAGTCGGTACAAACATGACTTGGGTCGAAGGGGTAGTGGTTGGAAGAGGCAGAGGTTGGGAAATAGTAGATGGTGCAGTTGTCAAGGTTATAAAATCATATGACTCATGTGGAATTTTATCCATTATTGTAGTATAATATCCTATGTTATGTGGTATACTTGGTGATTTAAAGGGATTTTTTGTTGTACTTGTTGAGGTTAAGGTTTGGATTTCTGGTGGGGTTGTAAGATAGACTTCTGATGTAGTATTTCCTGCTAAAATGGGTCGCTTGATAACATATCTTTGTAATTTGTGGAATTGGGAAGGGAATCCTTGGATTAATTTTTGAATGGTGGGGTACTGAATGGAAGACATGAAAAAATGTTCATCTTCAATGTCTTGGGTTCTACTTCATCAGGGGTTTCTGTGATGGTGGTCGGGGATGGTGAAGGAGAATTATCAGAGACATCAACATGGACTTCTAGTTGAGGCTTGAAATGAACTTTTAACTTTTCAGCAGGAAATTTTAAATTTTGGCGTTCTTCCTTGTTGGACATTTTTTTCTCAATTTGCTACTCAATGGTGACTTGCTTGATAATGGAATCTAGGATAAAATTCTCATCATCCTTATGTAGTTCCTGAAGTTCATCCTCAGTTGGAGCAATTAAGGTCGACTTCCTCTTTTTGGAGTGTCTAGTTTTGAATGCTTTCTTCATTGTGTAGATTTTATGTGCCATAATGTCGAGCTTCTTGATTAAGAGGTTGGGAGGCAACTATACCTTCAGTTCTAGTTCATCTTCTTTGGTGGTATTGCCTGACGATTATTTTTATTCCATTGCCTTTGACTGTGTCTTTGACATGACTATGGCTAGAGGATTTTCTTCTTCCTCCTCGGATCTGGAAATTTTAATTCAAATACTTCTTCCTTCTCATCGTCGGTGAGTGGTTCTCTAAAGGAAGATCTGTTCTCCAAGTAATGATTTGGTATATGGTAGGCCATGTTGAATTTAACTACAAGATCCTGGAAAATTTCTTTGATTGGTGGGTAATCGTCTAACTCCTTTGCATTATCGGTTGTACCCTACATGAACCAGACTTTGGTGAAGTCAAGTTCTCTTGGATGTGTGCAGTTGGAGGTAGACTTCGACAGAGCAAGTTGAGGAACTCTCCATCTCGATGATACAGTTTTCAAGACACATCGTGGCGACTTTGGGGCCTTGAGGGCGTCCCTGAGGCTGAAAAGATTTGAATCTATAAATTAGGTAGATGGATATTGTTGTAAAGGTAGGGTCACCGATTGGATATATTCTAGACATAGCCAACCATATTAGCTGAGAGGGGAACATGATTGGTGACCTTGTTTCCTGACAGTTTTCACAAGTTGACAGGATGACCTTGGCTAAATATTTTGCCCAGTTGAAGACTTTTGCGTCTGTTGCAGTATTCTTAACTGCTTCCAACACATCCAATCGCGTTATATGGTCGGCATGTGCTTTTTAGACAAATAGAGACAATAATGGCAGTATATTTGTATGTTTTATACTAAATTTTATTAATAACGAACCCCCGGGAGTTCTTACCCTTGGGTGATCTAGTAAATTCTTCTACCAGATTCGGCTTGACATCGATTAGTACCGGTGGTCCTTGGTTTGGTAGGTAAGTGATAATTGTTATCAGGTTGGCATTGATTTCGAATGCTTCTTCAAACCAAAGTTTTCCTTTGCGGTATTTGCTAAAAATATACTGCGATCATATATTTCAAGCCATAGAAGTTGTCTAGTAGGGGAACACCCAAATAGTGTCATATTTTGGCTACTGCCATATTTTTGGCTTCTTCAGACCATTTGTCATCTTGAATTCCCCATTTTTGAAAGTCTTTGTAGTGCTTCCTTCACTAGTGTTCTTATGTCTTGGCCTTATGGTCCCAAGTAATTGGGATTTTAAAGGTTCCATGACAGTTTATTGTTCCTCGTGGCAAGGCTTTTCAGTTCCTTTCATGGACCTGGTCAGAGTTGTTTTCTTTGGGGCCATCTCTTTTGTTGTCGTCAATGATTAAGTAGGGCTTGCAATCTCTAGGATTTTAGACTTGATATGTGAATGGTCAAAATCTTTGCAAAATAGCTCCTCGTTGTGCTCAAGGTCTCCATTTATAGGATTCTTGTGCAGAATTCCATTGATTTCGGTAGGTGATTGTGTTGAATGTGGTTCTTTTGCTACACACTTGGTTCATACATGCAAGGAGTCTTTTGGTTCATGACTTGTTCATTTATTAACATAACTTTGTCGTCGGAGTTAGTCATAATAGACTGCACGTCGCGAAGGTCAACTTGTGTCCTCAATGTTTGGATGTTACTTTAGTCGTCGATGGTCGTGTTCTCAACATTGGTTGGTTTTGGATGCATCTTTCTAATTCATTTTCTAGTCGGGGTTGTCTCACTCTCCAAGTGCCAATCTATCATCCTTGACCTACCTGCCATTATTCATGTCTTAGAATATTCTTATATAGTATTGATATTAAGTTGGTTTCTTATAACTTCTTTTCCTTGTAAATACTAAACTAATTAATATAAAACTTATTAATTGTTACAAATTGTGGGACATGGCCTTCGAACAAATAGTGATACATCCATTCAGTTGTCTTCATGCCTACTTTATGCTCTATATCTTTTGGGTATGGATTTGTTGCCTACTTTTTTAAAGATCTCCCATTGAAGTATTTTTAGTCGGGTCAATCCATTATTATTTAATTCTTCGACTATATATGGTCCAAGCTAGGATGTATAAAACTTCTTTGGTTTCCCTTTTATTCGAATATCATAAAGCAATATCAAGTCTCCAACTGATATATCTTTCCTCTTTACATTGTGATCATGCCATGCTTTCTTTTGTTGCTTCTAGATTTCTTAGTGATGGATTGTTATCTGTTGTTGCTCCTTTGGTTTTGTTAAGTCAAATTATTTGTCTTCAGCTGCTTTGATACTGTCGAGGTGAAGTATATTGACGATTTTTCTAAAATGTAGAGGTATGACTGCTTCTTGTCCAAAAACCAATTTAAATGGAGTCTTCTAGGTTGACCATTTGTAAAATGTGTGATATGCCCATAAAATAACAGATATCATGTAATCCCAGTGATCTTTATCGATGTTGCATAACTTTGTTGATCCTTTAGTTATAGTCTTGTTAAATGATTCAACAAATCTATTTGAATGTGGATGATAAGCAATGTTATTTTGGTGGTAGATCATGAAGTCATTTAGCAGTATAGCAATGGTTTTATTAATGAAATGCGTGCCTTTATTGTTGATAATGGTGAGAGGGAATCCAAATCTTGTAATAATATTTTCATATATGAATTTTGTTTCTACTTCGCTAGTACATGCTTTGACAGGTTCAACTCCATCCCACTTTCACATATTCAACTGGAGTAATAATATATCTTGCATCATTTCATTGACTAGGTATTGGGAATGGACCAACAAATTAGATTTCCCGCATTTCCAAAGTTAAGCTTGTGCTAACATATATTAGTGTCATTTCATTCCTTGGTAGTGGTCAACCTCATCTTTGGCATATGTCACATTTGTTTACTTCTATTTTGTAGCCTTTGTGTATAGTCGGCCACCATAAGTCGCATTGCAAAACATTTCTAGCTGTCGTGTCGGCTTGATAGTGTCCTCCGGCAGGTCCACTACATGCTTCATCAATTATATCATATCTTTCATATTCAAGAGCACATCTCTTTAGTACCTATTTGGTCCTAATTTGTACAAAAATCCAATTATAGTGTATATTGTGCAGCTTTCATGGCAAGTATTTTCTTCTTCTTTTATGGCATTCCTTCAGGAGCTTGACCTTCATCTAAAGATTGTGTTATATCTATTGATTATGTCAGCATAAGTTTGACTCTAAATAAATGTGCGTTGGGAAGCTCGTTGTCGATCCCAACATGGTATTTCCCTGTTTCTATTCTCGATAGGTGGTCGGGTCCGATATTACGTTTTCCTGGTCGAATAACTATTTCAAATTCAATTTCTTGAAATTAGAGAAGCCATCTGCATAATCGCCCATGATGGAGTGGTTTATTTACCAAAAACTTAAGTGCTTGGTGGTCTGTATAAAATGTAAATGGATTAGCCAGTATATAATGTCGATATTTTTGTAAATCAAAGATCATTCCTAGAGCTTCATTTTCTATGGTCGTGTAGTTATTTTATGCTTTATTCAATTTTTTACTAGCATATGTGTTGGGATAGTCCATTATGTCATCTCCTGGTTGTGTGAGTATCGAACCGATTGCGATTCTTGAAGCGTCGACATAGACATGGAACTTGATCGACCCATTTGGGAATATTAGTATTGGTGCTTCGACAAGTTTCCTTTTTAGAAACTCAAAAGATTTTGCACATTCCTAAGACTAGATAAACTCTTGATTGTCCTTCAATAATTATTATAGTGGATGTGTCGTGTCAAAATAATATGTTATAATTTTTTTGAAGTATCCTGTATGACTAAGAAGTATTCTAACATGCTCAGGATTTACAGGTGGCTTGAGGTCAAGGATGAATTTAATCTTGGCAAAGTTAACTTTGGGACCTTCCTTTCAAAAGATATGATCCAATAATATACCAATTGGCATGCCAAATACGAGTTTCTTAATATTCAGAGATAGTTGGATCTGTCGGCATCGCTTTAGCAGCAATCGAAGATAGTGAATGTGGTCTTTTAGTAGTGAGTATATCGTCCAATCGTCGAAGTAGACTACCATTTGTTTGTACAAGTATTCTTGAAATGATTTTACTACTATTCAAGAGAATATTGCAAGTGTGTTTTTTAAACCAAACAACATTACTCTATATGCAAAATACCCAAATTCACATATAAAAGTTGTTTTATGTAAAACGAACTTGGTTATATCATGAGAAACCATCAATGAATGAGTAACATTCATGTCTTGTGACTTAGTTGATGATTTCAATGGTAAAAGGTGTCAGAGAAGGGTCGACTAATGTTACTTTAAAGAGCCAATATCTGAAGTCGATGCAAATTCTAAGTCTGGTTGGGTCTTGTTTCTTTGGTTCCACAACCATGGGACTAGCCCACTCAGACTGGTCTATAGGGTATATGATCCTTGCTACTAGCATATTCCCAATTGCTTTCTTTACGATCTCCTTATACTTGTGTGCTATATTATATGAACGCTTTTTTACTAGTAGAGCATATCGTTTTATGTCAATTTTCATTTCTCCCATTTCTTGAACTAGTTGTTGGACCTATTTTTGGTAAAAAGCTAGTTAGACTAATAGTATACTTTTGGGAATGAAGCATGATTGTAAATTGGGTCGATAGTTCTTATTTTTAGATATAATGGAATGGGTTAAGTTAGTAAGACAACCTGTCGAATTACAATTAAGAATCAGTCGACGGGTAAAATAAGAGTTGTAAAGACCTATGAAGTCGATCCAAGTTGTGTGTGAATGTCATAACACATATACGATGAAGAGTAAAGAAGAAGGCAGAATAGAAAAAAAAAGACAAAAAACTAGAGAGCATGAAATGAGAAAAGAAGTCATTAATTGTAAAGAATATCTAAAGAAGAGTCTGCAGGTTGGGTGCGTATATCAAAGGCATTCAATTATTACTTGTGCCAAATGAAGAGCGCATTTGTTGTTTTTCCCATATGGGTTTCCACGTTAAACTCTGTTTCTTTGTGTCTCTAATAAATGTGTCTTTGGTTGAATGAATATATGTCATGAATGAATCTATGAAGTATGTCGAGCATATTAATTATATAAATCATATGTTAATGCATGTTTAATTATATAGGCTATATGTTGTACTATATGTTGATGTATCAATATGTTATGTTGTTTGATTATGTATGTATGTAGACAGAACATTGTTCCTTGGTTTTCATCGAGTAATTAGATGGTGCTATGATCAAGGACTCCTCTAACATCACTGCAGAAACCTGGTTCTAGAAGTCCCTATAGATATCTCGAGTGAGACGTCATCTACGTTGTAGGTGTTGTCGACGAGGTTATACTATGCCAGGTCGGTATCTTGGGATTTGTTGATGAACAAGGGATTTGAGTCTGGATCAACAATAAATTACGCCAACAAATGGTTCTATTTCTGGGACCTGAATCATTGTGACAGGGATATGTTTTGGCACCCGACGAAACCATAAATTCAAGATTGGGTTGATTCTAAAGCACAAGAGTTTGCATAAGAAGAAAGTAAAGGATCACGACTAAGCCTGACGGAATGGTTGGAAAGATACATTTACACAGACATTCATGAGATTTTCTTTAGTGAATTTCCCATCGTATTGGATGAATGGTTGTCAAAGATAGCAAGTCAAAAGAAAAATTCTCAAGGAGGAGCACCTACGAAATGGAGCCCTTAGTCGATCCAATGGTTTAAAGGAGTTAGTAACCCTATTTCTAGGATTGTTGACTTCTAGGTTGATAGTATTATGGAGGGATATATAACAAAAATTGAAGTCAACACAATAAGGTCATACAGTGCAACAGAAAGGGAGTTCTTTCAATAACCCATAAGTCCTTATCTGAAATCTTTGAAGCTATGGATAAAATATTAGTATGTGAAAAAGGGATTTCGAAAATGGAATTCGACATATAAATTTTGGTGCATGGATATTCTGGGTAATTTTGCAAGAAATATTTGAATAAAATAGACCAGAGTAAGTCGAGATGTTTTCTATCGATAGCGAGATTGACCAAGAAGGTGGTCACCTGAGAAGTGGAAGAAGATTTTGGTCGGGAAAGAGAAGAAGGACCACGAGTAGGATAGGAAGTTGCAGTGCGACCGAAATAAGGGACTACGAATTGACACCACATCTCGACGGAGAAGAAGAATATCGACTTATATATGAGGAAGAAGAAGAAGAGGTAGCAGATCCATATCAAGCTTACGGCATATGCATGACCCCGCGTACCTCTCTAGGACCTAAGGTAACATTTAAAAACACATCACCTAGTGGTTTTGTCGATCATAGTGGGAATAACAGTCAAGGATGTTCCACTAGTAGAACCTTTAATTCAACAATACCAAGCGTAAACAGAATGGATGGAAATGATATAAAGTTACCAATATTTTAATGGGAATGGGTTATAGGACCCTGAGCAACATTAATTCCTATGAGAAGTTGTATGGATAGTGCAACAAGTCCAAGTTGAAGCTATAAAAGATCCTATATTATCAAAACCCTTAGAGGTCATGCAATTGACTTGTATATGAAATTCTCTATGGTTCCAGCAGGGGTTCCCCATAAATCATTAGATCAAATCCAGACAGGATTGATAGATAAGTTTAAGAAGCCTAAATCTGAGTCGCAATGTATTACAGAGTTAAAAGAGATCAAGCAGTTACCAAATGATTTTTTTGGGACTTCGACCAAGGATTTAAGACTCCGATGGCTAAAGTCAATTTTCATATGTCAGATGTCCAACATAAAAAATGATTTATTGTGTTGGTGCTACCGCATATCTAGGTTCCTTTGATGTAGCAGAAGATTGTATAGCAGAGTGAGGCTCTTGAGCTTTCTATGAAATTAGAAGCTTCACCAGTCAGAGAAACTGGTGCGGGAATGATGTAGATGTAGTCACAACTTGCAAACCTCACACTACAACTACAAGATATCAAGAAGTGAAAGGAAGTGCAGGAGGAACTCTGTGTACACGATTCAAAACATAATATCATCATAAAGATTCATGTCTAGCCTTCATGAACTATCTTGCATCAGGTGCACCAAATTCGATAAATACACAAGGAATGCCCTGGTTTATAATTTTTCAATCCAGAGCACATCGATTAGAAGAATGTTGATATTTACATAAAATAGTAAGTGCACCAACTCGTATATATTGTAAATTATGTCGATCAGTGGGACACGACGAGAAATATTACAGGGTATATCAATTGCTACAAGAGAATACAGTCGACACATACATGATGAAAAATTATGAACAAATGCAAGTTGAGTGAGCTCAAGCACAATAACCTCAACCCAGGGGAGGTGGTCCTTTCAGAGGCCGAGGACAAGGATTTGGTCGCGGAAGAGGACAATCTGTTTGTTATAATTGTGGATATCCTAGACATTTTGTTAAAGATTGCACTAATCCTACATCGACATGTTTGTATCGTAAAGCCGGATCACACTATTGAAGAATGTCCATAGTTAATTACCAAGTGGTAGGCTAGAAACATGGAAAACCAGAACCCACATCAGAACGTTAATCCAAACATTCAAAATATTTTTGTTGAACTGAGGGAGCCTAATATTGTTGTTGTGACAAGGGGAGGTGCTAAGACTGGAGGAGATCAAGAAGCACTAAACAGACAACCAAGAGTCCGACTAACACAACATAAGAAAGTGTTATTTGATGTCAAAAAAGAAAAGGAAGTATTCTTAGATGCCCACTGGGGGTTCGTCGACAAAAATTAAGCATCTAATTCTGTTGTTGTACCGAATGAAGGACCGATATTGTAAATGCCTCAAAGATTCGAACAATTGCTTCAAAAGAAAGCAACAGAAAATGTTAGTAAGTTGAAACAATTATTTAAAATTTATTTAACATTAATAGAAGATAAAGATGATGTGGCAGAATTAGTAGCTTTAGTCAAAGAATCCCAACCATATGTGCGACCGGAAAAGAGAGTTAACCACATTGGGAAAAGATTGAAAACTGGTCGCAAGCTAAGTATGAATGCCCATATAGGTGATAATGACATGCATTATATTATTCTAGACTTGGGGCTCAGATGTTAACATTCTCAATAGATAGACATGGGAAAGCATGTGAAAGCCGACACTAGTATGGTCTCATTTTCAGCTCAAATTATCCAATCAGTCGAAGGTTTTTCCTATCGGTCGAGTGACATAGGCTGATGTTGAGATACAAGGACTTCAGACTTATGCATATTTTGAAGTTATAGACATTGTTGATGATACAAATTCATCACACGGTTTTGGGGATTGACTGGGCTATTGATAATCAAACGGTTATCAATTTTAAGAAGAGGATATTAACATCTGATAATACAGAGCCAAGGGTGGTCGCACTAATTGATCCTCTGGAAGGCCAAAGGTATATCAAGCAAGTAAACAATGAAGGACAAGATGGCTATCTTGATCACATATACAATGTTACTTCTGCAATGGACACCTATGTTAATCCGACAATTGATGGAAAACTTTATTGGAAAATCATTAGTTCATGCTCATCGGATTCAAGAGAATCTTTGGAGAATTAGCAGAACCGACTCGATGAAGTATCAATGCAAAAATGCGCAAGAATTAGAAAATTTGTGCAACGGGTAGGTACTAAGGTATGTGATCTTCCTACCTATGAAGGTTTTCCTAACCCGAAATATTTTATTACAAAATTTGAAGAGAAAATATATGAACCTTAGTGCTTGTTAGCACTAGATTTTGCATTGAAAACTACACCTGCAACATGGTGGGTTACACATAAACAGACTATTTCTGAATGGCCTCAATGCCCGAAGATTGTTGGAAGTCCGATTTGGAGAAGAGGTGCTCTATACTAGTAAAAAATATACAGTACTGACTAATCTTGTTAAGCATATTGAGCATTGTCCTACGACATGGGAGGAACTTTCACGACAAAAATGGGTTCATAATTTCATACACACTTTGGACATGATACCGAGAAACTAGTATACATTGATTGAGATGCGACAAGGAACAATTGAGTGGGAAGAGATAGCTTCTAGTTTTACATGTACGTTTGAATTTTTTGATGATCATCCTTCAATTGATGTTGCTCTACAAGTAAGCAAGACTAAGATCTTTGAATATATTCCTATTTCGACGACAAGTTTCCATCATAGCGATGCAACAGTGCAGCATTGGATGGAATGCTATAATATAATAAGTGAACCTGATGATGATGATCCATGCGACATAAATATTCCTGAGTCTGAAGGTACTTGTGCAGTGGAAGGGTCAGGTATATCAAGTGGTAAGTTTTCAAATCCTTTGAAAATAAAGAAAGTAAACATTGGTTCTCTTGAGAATCTAAAATTTGATAATATCAGATACTACTGGGATGATGAGACCATAGGAAATATTATAGAACTGTTACATGAGTTCTAGGATATGTTCCCCATCGGATTTTCAAAAATGAATGGAATTGTTGGAGATATGGACAGAATGACGATTCCCTTAAAGCTCGACGCAAAACCTATCAAACAACGACCATATCAACTCAATACAAGGTACACATAAAAAGTAAAGACAGAGTTAGACAGATAGTTAGATGTGGGAATTATAGAACCTATCAAAGAATCCAAATGGATTATTCCTGTGGTAGTGCAAGGCAAGAAAACTAGTGAAATTCGTATCTGCGTTGACTTGAGAAAGTTGAATGATGCCTGCTTGCATGATCCATTTCTAACCCTGTTTACAAATGAATTATTAGAGATCGTTGGAGGGAAAGAAATATATTCATTTAATGATGGGTTCTCTGGTTACCATCGTATTAGGATTACAAAGGAAGATCAAAACAAAACAACCTTTGCGACGAAATGGGGATGTTTCCAATAAACAGTAATGCCCTTTGGACTCAAGAATGCTCCTGCTATTTTTTCTACAATAGTTGCAGTTGCTTTCAAAGACTTCATCCATAAATTTATTGAGGTATACTTTGATGATTGGAGTGTATTTGGGCTAGTAAAAGATCACATTGAGAGTCTCATAGTGATGCTTGAACAATATCGACAGTTCCATATTTCCCTTAATTTAAAGAAGTGCATATTTTGTTCCGCTTTTGGAATCTTGCTAGGTCATGTGGTTTGTCGCGATGGCATATTAATGGATCCTGCAAAAATTGTGATTATTGTCGACCTACCACCACCCTCAACAATGAAACAATTGAGAACTACCTTGGGACATATGAGGTATTATAGAAAATTCATCAAAGGATATGTGGAGGTTTCAAACACTATGGAGAAATTGTTGAAGAAAGATGTAAAGTTCTAGTGGAATGAACAATGTCAAGAGAGTCTAGATGCTTGTAAGAATAAGATGGTAACAACGCATATATTGGTCTTTCCTGATTGGAAAAAAGAATTTCATGTACATGTCAATGTGTCATCTGTCGCGCTAAGCATTGTACTTGCGCATTCAAGCGAAGGCTCTATTAATCATCCCATTGCATTTACTAGTTGAAAATTGTCAACGACAAAAAAGAACTATACTATGACATAAAGATAAGGACTTGATATGGTATATGTTATTCAAAAGTTTCGACATTATTTGCTAGGAGGACATTTCAAGATGTATACCGATCATTCTGCGTTGAAATATTTGGTCAATAAGATAGTGTTGGTGGGGGGGGCAAGGCNTCGAGACTAGAAAGTGGAGAAGAGACTAGTAATCTCGACGATAGTGTTCTTGACACTCAATTTTTTGCATTGATGATCACTACAAAGATATTGTCCATCTCTTAACTACAGGATATGCACTAGAAGGATTCGGTACAACATAGAAGAAACAATTAGTTGTAAAAGTTGCAGACTTCTAGTTGGACAATTAGTTGTATAATTGTATCATTGGACAATTATATAAAATGGCACGAGATGAAATTCTTCATCGTTGTGTTTTGGAACATGAGCAATCGATGGTATTGATTGAAGCACATGTTGGTGTCATTGGAGGCCATTATGCAGGAAAAGTAACTATGCGTAATATATTACAAGTAGGATTGTAGTGGCCTACTTTGCATGCAGACTCTAGAGATTATTGTCGCATATGTGATATCTGCTAAAGAAGTGGAAAACCATTGCAATGAGATGCAATGTCACTAGTACCATAGGTGAATTTGCAGGAATTTGACAAATGGGACATTGATTTCGTGGGTCCTATTAATACACCAGGAAAAAGAACAGGTGCATGTTATATAATCATTACAACAAACTACTTGACCAAATGGGATGAAGCAACAACAATAAAGGATTGTACTACCGCGACTGCTCCAAGATTTATGTTCAACTATGTAGTGACCCGATTTGGAAGTCCAAAAATTTTGATAAGTGATCAAGGCACACATTTTGTGAATCAACAGATTGATAAATTAAATGAGAAATTTCATATTCATAACCAAAAGACAACACCATATCACCCACAAGCGAATGGTGTTGTTAAAGTGTTCAATATGATTTTGGAGAATGCATTGACAAAAATATGTAATGTTCAAAGAGGTGATTGGGATCAGAATATACAGGTGGTATTATGGGCTTATCACACAACTTGCAAAACGTTAACAGGCCAAACTCCATTTAGACTGGTTTATGGACAAGAAATTGTCATACCTCTGGAATATATTGTACACAGTCTAAGGATAGTCGCGATTACTAAAATGACCAATGTTGGTGTTGTCGAAGAAAGATTGTTGCAACTAGTATAGTTAGAAGAGTATCGCTTCGTAGCAGGCTATCATTAGAATGTCGAGAAGGAGTGACATAAAACTTGGCACGACTGACATATTAAGTATAAGGAGTTTCATATTGGAGATATTGTTCACCTATATGACAATAAATTTATGAAGCGTCCCAGGAAGCTTTGAACAAACTGGTTGGGACCATATATTGTCATTCAAATCACTGAAGGAGGAGCAGTTCAATTACAGAAGTTAGATGGTACACCCTTCAAAGGATTAGTAAATGGGATCATGCTAAAGCATTATGAGGATAGTCGCGCTTCGGTCGACTTATAGTTCAAAAAGGAAAAAAAAGAGCAATGAAAATAAAAAGAGTCACAAGTTTATGAGTGCTTTTGTCCCAATTTTATGAGTGTTTTTGTCGCAAGCTTATGAATGTTTTGTAAAAAGAAGAATTGTGTCATAAACTATATGTCTATTGCAAGAGAAGAATTGTTTTCGCAAAGTACATAATGTTCTCTCATACTATGGCTCTTTCGAACAAGAGACTTTTTGTCGCAAGAGAATAATTCCTGTCTCATGATAGATTTTGGTCGCAAGTAGCAGTTAGCTGACAGTTAATTTAAAGTAACGGGATATTTCAGTGCCATGCTTTTTGGTGACATCTTCCATTAATGTACAATAAATACATATGAACTAAAAGGAAAAGTGACGGTTTGGTTGGCAGTTTCCTCAACATGATTAGAAAGATTGCTCCATGTGACATAATTTTCCGCCACCTTCTCCATTTATTGCAGGATCATGTGGGAAAACAAGTTTTCACATGCACCAAACTAATTCATATTCGTGTCGAAGCTTGGTCATTCCATTGCATCCAACTGACTGAATTCATGCTCCGAACCGTCTGTCTGCAACTATTTGAGTTGAAGTTGTTTTCTTAGAGCATGGTCATTTATGTTTCAAGCACAAGCGTTGTTCCGGAATCAAGGATAGAGATATTGTTTCCTGCACCTATTAAGGAAGAGACTGTAGAAGATGTCTCACAACCATAATCGATCATAATTTGTTTTATAGCCAGACCAGCCCAACACATAAAAAAGGAAATGCTTTGGTTGTGGAACTAGTTGCAAACCAAGAGCAATAGCTCCACATGACGCTGAAGCAATATGAGTTGGGTCAGTCATCTTGTTGCCTGATTATGTTCCATGAAGACCAGCAGAGGCACCTAAAGTTACTATTGGCAATAATGATAAATATCAGCTGGTAAGGTGATCCATACCAAAAGGAGTTCATGTGATGATGGACATTCTTCCAAAGTTGAAGAAGATGGGGCTTGTCGACTATGACCTGCGGAAGTTTCCTGAACTTGACATGAAGCGGTATATGAACACTGTCTAAGAGACATAAGATGGACCTGTTCACGTAGTTTCGATGGGGTGGGTGAGGGGATTGCATAAATATGGATTGTTTTCGTTGATGCCTATGCCACATTTTGGTCGTAGTATAGAGGTGAACACATGTGTGAAGTAGTTGTTAGTTTTCTTTCATGGAGGATTATATGGCTAGAAAGAAAAATATCAGTAAATCTTGAGCTAATAAAATCCATCACACCACTTCCTCTTGCAGGGGTCAACCTAGTTCCTTTCTTCGTTGGAATGCACCAGGATATTGCCCTTCCTATTTGGATGAAGGAGAAATACAATTTATCAAGAGATAAGAGAGTCTTTTCCATTGCCTCTATCAATGACACTATCGTTCGGTTCGCTTCTAATTTTTTAGCCAGCAAGCTACTACGGAAGATGTGACCGAACCAGTTCACAACTAGAACAATTGTTGTGACAGAGCAATGTGCAGCAGGTGTCCAGATGAACTCGTCGACATATTTTATGAATGAGTTGTTTGCAGATGCATAATAAAAGGGTAATCCCTTTAATTATTCACGGCTTTTGATTTTAATTTCATTTGACGCATGGGCAGAACTGTTTGACTACCAAGAGGTTGATGTCCTTGTACCATGTTGAGGAGAAAAATACCAAACTCTTTGGTACGGCAAAGAGAATCCCCAAAGGAAAAGAGATAATAATGTCAAATTTTATTCCCAAGGAGAGGCACTTAAGTATTTTATTCGGAAACATAATAATAGAGGAAACCGTCCAACTATTTTGAAATATTATAATATTTTTGGTTGGGGTTCACCATATATTTTTTATAGCCGCCACAGGATCCATAGAACCAGTGGTTAGCCACATAGTTTCGGTTATCTACTGAAGAAATTGAAGAAATTATTCAGGATTGGCCTGAATAATGGAGACAACCTATCGTAGAAGATCAAATCTCTACATAAATTAAGTCATGACAGGATGACAAGTCAAAGAAGCAAAATGGAAATCAGGGAGAATATCCACCAACAGAAGAAAACACAAAAATCTCTCCCTATGACAGTAAAAATGAATCCAGTGCGACCCCAACTGATCCAGAGTTTGGGGATAAAAAGAAAAGCATCTGAAAAAACTGAGAAGAGTCGCAAGAAGAGGAAGGTTGACAAGATAGGTGGGATTGTTGGTATTACTAATGATGACTACAACCTTATTTCAAGATTGAATGGAGGAAGTAGCAAGTCAAAGTTGCAAAAAATATGGATGAATGGCACACTGAACACGTAAGCAACATTACAGATTTACTGCAAACACTTTGTACCACAATAAAGGAAGTTAGAGTAGCGATGGACTGCGATCCATATTCAACTGTGTTGCAGGAAGACGTAGGATTATCTGAAGAGTGATCTGTTGAAGTACCTTCAACACCTACACAAAGAAAAATTTGAGTGATTGCTAAAGCAGTTGATTTGGGAGTGCCAGAACACAATGTCATGATCAAGGATCTTGATTAGGTAACTTTTGATATTTCTTTAATACCAATGCATCTATTGCATAAGATTCAACAGGTTGCAATAGAAGAAATGAAGACAAGAGAGCATGAGATATTTGGCCAGCTCAAACATTTTAAGACTACCATTTCGTCACTGAAGAATAATGTTAAGGAGGCAGATCAAAAAGCAAAAACTTAGCAAGATAATTGGGAGCGACTAGATGAAGGAGTTATACTTACTTGCAATAATTTTGTTGATGAAGGGATTACACCTGATATGTTCTCAGAGGAAAAAAAATCGACTTAGTGAGGTAGCTGACAACCTCCAAAAATGATTTGTAGAGCTGGAAATAAAAATGACTCCCAGTACACCTCCTAAGGTACTAGAAGCTTGACGAAATGGAGTAAAGGAAAGATGCACAGAAAATTCAGGAGGCCAAAGCACTTTGTGCCAAGGCATATGAACAAGTTTCTCATTCATGAGAAGCCTTGATAGATGATGCAGAATTGGAGCATGTCACACAAAAAATCAACATTGCTGAAGCGGATTTTAATAAGTTGAAAGTTGAATTGAAGAAATTGCCACATGTAGAAAAAATGAGCAAGGATACAGATTTGAAAAGCTTACAGCAGCAAGTAGCCAGAATACAGACAAAATAGTAGCAGAGAGCAGATTGTGTCGCAGAGTTACAAACAGAAGCAAAAAAGTCTATAGGAACGATCCACCCAATACATGAAAAGGTGCGATAGGAATTGGGTGCGATAGAAGTAGCAACTTCAGAAAATATTAGTTCTGAACTTGTAGAACACATGAAAAAAGGTCCAGGAAGAGGTGTGACATGAATCAGAAGTCGTAATGAAAATATGTCAAGATTCTCAAACCAAGATCACACCAACATAAGTTTCAGAATAAAGTGGCTCGGGATGAGCCACAGGTGAGTGTTAGGGACATGTTGGCCCTAGGAAAAGACAATAAAAGATACCAGAATCCTATTTAGAAAGATGAATATTTCAGTCGTAATACAAGCAAAGACCATGACAAAAGAGGAGCAAAGCAGGTCAATACAAGGAGTTCGACCTATTTTTGGTAAAAACATTAGTTAAACTAATAGTCTAATTTTGGGAATAAAGCATGATTGTAAATTGGGTCGATAATGCCTATTTTTAGATGTAATGGGATGGGTTAAGTTAGTAAGACAACCTATCGACTGACAGTTTAAGAATTAGTTGATGGGTAAAACAAGAGTTGTAAAATCCTATAAAGTCGATGCAAGCTATGTGCGGACGACATAACACATATATGACGAAGAGTAGAGAAGAAGGTAGAATAAAAAATGAAAGAGAGACCAAATTACAGAGAGCACGAGATAGGAAAAGAAGTCATTGAGAGTAAAGAATATCTAAAGAAGAGTCTGCAGGCTGTGTGCGCAGACCAAAGGCGTTCAATTATTACTCATGCCAGATGAAGAGTACCTTTGTGGTTTTTCTCCGATGTGTTTCCACGTCAAACTCTGCGTCTTTGTGTCTTTGATAAATGTTTCTATGGTTCAATGAATATCTATCGTGAATGGATATGTTAAGTATGTCGAGCATCTTAAAGATATAAATTATATGTTAATTCATTCTTAACAATACAAGCTATATGTTGTGATGTATGTCGACAGATCAATATGTTATGTTCCTTGATGATGTATGTATGAAGACAGACTATTATTCCATGGTTTCGGTCGAGTAATTCGATGGTGCTATGATTAAGGACTCCTCTAACATCACTGCAAAAACCTGGTTCCGGCAGTGCCCATAGATATCTTAGGTGAGATCTCATCTACATTACAGGTGTTGCCAATGAGATTATACTATGTCGGGTCAGTATCTTGGGCTTTGTTAACGAATAAGGGATCTGAACCTGGGTCAATAAGAAATTACACCAACACTAGTCCTTTTAAATCTTTGTAATCTCTTGCAAAGACATATTGGTATTACTTTAGCATATTAGTGATTTTGACAACTTGTTGGTTTGACCAATAATCTATGATTTTAGCCATTTTGGTTGATCATCATTAGAGATGTCGATTTCTTTTATTTTTATTTTCGCATCCATCCATTGTGGTGCTTTTGTTTCATTGATTGGTCTACTCCCTTCTTTAAAATTTGTAAATTCTTTGGGAAAATCAATAGGTGTTAGCCTCTCCGGTTCTACTTTTTGTTTAGAGCTAACTTTCATCAAAGTCTTTATGGTTTTTCCAACCAAAGGGTGGTGCTTTTTTTAACCAAATCTTTTCCCGATAGTTTTGTCATTTTGTAGCTCTAATCGATTCGACTGTTGCAATGGTTTGTTTGATATGATGTTACAGGTCAGTTGCAATCGGTCTGTTGATGGGTTATACTGTTTCGGATATATATATATATATATATATATATTATCTCTTCAATTGCTTCTTTAATAGGTTCTTCTATAGGGGCAAAGGAAAAGTCTTTAATAAAACTTTCTTTAAGCTCTTGCCAGATAAAGGTTTCTCCTCTACCTTCTTCCATCTTGTACCATTTATTAGGTAAATATCCAAGCGTAGTTGGGAATAACTGAGGATATAATTGTTCATCTTGGTATCTTTCCTATTTCCATTTTTTCTCACATGTATCAATATGTTTAGCTGGATCTTTTCCTTGGAGGAATTTTGGTATTTGTACTTGCGTTGTGTGCTTATTTCCTCCAAATAGTTCAATAAATTTTGTTGACGCATTCGTCTAGGCCTGTAGTTGAGATTGATGTGTATCCCACCATTTTGCTGCTTGGCCTGTGAAAGTTTCAACTAAACTTTGAAGTCATCCTTGTTCATCGACATTTTTAGATACTTCATTAATATGTGCGACTGGTGATTCTTGTTCCTTATACCTCAATGAGGGAATGTTTGTCGACAACAACTCCTCACTAACCACAGACTCTCCACTAGATGGCATGAGGGAAGGTTTGTCTTATTCTCTTATTCTCTTATAGTCGAGTATTCTCTTATTTGTTTTCTCAATTTTTTTAGGAATGATAAATATTGTAAAACATTTATGTATTCTTTTTCTTAGTATAACTTCTTCTGACCAACATTCCCACGCTTGAGCTTTGCAATTTTCCATTTTCCAATCATAGATCTAAGAATCAGAGTTATAACCGACTGGCATGGATCAAACTAAATGGAGTTTTCCATAATTATTAAATTCGACAATATCTTCATTATTTTGGACTATTTGATATACCCATCGAATGTCATCGTCGGTGTCATATTGTTCTACTCATGATTTTCCTTGAGATGGGTTTATGAGGATAATGACTTTCTTTCCTTTTCCTTTGGATTTAATTCTTTCTTGTTCTAAGGATATGGATGTTTTCAATTTGCATCCCCATGGTTGACCGACCAATGCAGACAAGGATTTGGATCCTTCCTAAGGGTCAATAATTTTGAAGTCAATGGTTTTATTGATCCCATGATTGAGGTTTTAACATTTTTCCACACTCTAATAGGTTCAATTAATCCTTGGTCGGTTAGTTTAAGATAAATACCTGACTCCGCTGGTAAGGGTCGAACAATTTTATCCCATGTCGATCTCGTCATTATATTTGCTTACGACCCAAAGTCGAGGATGACTTGCTTCATACAAAACCCTTCAAATTCTAGGTCGATGAGAGGGTCAATGTCAATTTTATCCCTTTGATTTAATGTGCATAATTTTTTTATCAATTTTATTGCTTCCATGGTTATTTATGATAGATTGCATTAGCTCGATTAATAGTGCAATAAATTCTTTAGTTAATAAGTGAAACAACTCATTAAGCATTTTATTTCTTCTTTCTTCATTAATTTCTTTAAATGCAAGTTGTGTAAACATTTCTAATGCATTATTAAATATTTGCTTCTGCTTCCATGGATTAGGATAATCTTGTTGCTCTTTTTGTATTTTTTCAAACTATTTTCCTACATTTTTTATGCCTTGTCTAGTAATACTTGCAAATGATTAGTAATGGCTACATTATTTTTAGGAACACTAGACAAGACATTAACATTTATTATTTTAGTAAGTGCATCAAGCATTATGGGCAAATATTCTAAGCTATGCTCACCCACACCACATTTTGTACAAAACTTTAGATGTATTCTATCTTTCCATAGGTAGTGAGGACTTCAATGGTCCTCACTGTAGCATACAAATCATCGCTGTTTACCATGTCCATGTGGTCAATGTCCTCAGTTATTGTTTCTACTTTGACCGTTGTATCCTCCTCGTGATTTGTTGTTATTATTCAATTGATCGTTGTTGAGGTCATCTCGTCCTTTCTGCTTGACTGCTTGTGTCTGGTGTACCATATGGTACCCAACTCTATTCTTTAAGTTCTTGATGCATTTTGTTGTGGAGTGTTGGGTTGTTCGACATATTCTCCACCACTTTGTCTTGATATTGTCGGCATTGTACAAGAAGTTTGTGGTCGAGTGAGGTTCAAATCTCTCACATATATTATGGAAGTAAGTCATTTGCATCTTCTAAAAATTATATGGCTTTCTTTCTTCAGGGAGTATTCATGGTGCTTATTTAAGTTGGTTTAGTTCATGTTGGTATGTATTGCCATGATATCTTCTCCATTCATTGTATGGGCAGTTGTCTATGGAATGTCCTTCTGTTGTGCATGTTGAACACCATAAGTGGTTGCGATACATTGTTAAATGTTGTAAGGATCTTTGTATATTTTTTACTTTTTCCTCTAGTAAGTGGTCAACTGATCCAAATGTATAGTTGGTGTTTGATTCGACTCGTAGTGATTTTTTGAAGACATCTTCATATGCTATGTACTCATTCATTAATATTGGTGTCTTGATTCTTTGTTGAAGCCGATCGACAAAAAAATGAATTACCAAGGCAGGATCGAGTTTAGAAGGAATTTGGCTCATAGTACCTTTAAATGTTCAATCATATTCTCTAACATATTCTCCTATCCTTTGTTTAATTTGCTTGAGCTTGTGTCCTACCATGTACTTTGTATCATCGACTTTGAAGAATTCCAATAAATTATCTTTTATTTGTTGTTTCTACTAGGACCTTCTTCCAACAATGTATATGTTTCTAAGTCCACCTGCAAACTAGTTAATTTGTTGGTTTTCATCATCAATTAAGTTAGCTTGCCACAAGGCTTCACACACAAACCAATGCTTTTTAGGATCCCTATCCCCATAAAAACTAGGGGTGTAAACATGAATTTGATAATCCATTGAGTTAGACTTTTTCATACTTATCAAAGATGATGAATTACTAGACACACTTACTGTTTGTTGACTAGTGCTGACCTCTTGTGACTTGTACCATGACAAACAAACTTCTTCTACAAACTCTTCGTTGTTAAGTCGACTCTTCAGTGATTTAGGAGGTTCAATCAATGATGTTACTAGCAGGGGGGCACCTCCAAGTGTTCATAGCGAAATAAGTTAAATGAGTGTCCTCCAAATGACGGAGTAAAACTAATCCAGTTACCTCGGAGCCTTTGGATCATAAATTAGTCGGTAATTTGTCCACTTTGATATAGTTGAATCCATATGCTACAGTCGCCAGACATTAGTCCCAAGTTGTGCTCGACTATTTGTCCAATGGTCGGTCAAGTCATAATTATCATGGGTATTGTATCTATGGGGGTCAAACCTTCTGGGGTTGCAATACACAAATTTTGTGGGGTCACCACCATCGCATGCGACCATTCCTCAAGCATCGACACCTCGCCTTCTCCATCTGGTCGACTTTCCCTCGAATCAAGTAGGAATTTTGGTTGCCCGACTATCTCGCTCGGTTTCTTTATACATCTTTTTAAGTGTATTGCACTATTAATCTCCCTCAGCTGTTCATGCCATTTGCACTTCTTTTCTCTTTCTATCTTTTATATATCTGCAATTTGTTTAAGCCTGACTGGATATTTGTTTCGTCGGAGCGGACTTGACTTTTTATAGGGATCCATTCTTTCTCTTCTTTCATCGACTATAATTTTATACCGACTACCCCCCATTACTGACCCAACGATTAATGTTCGACGAAGGTGGGTTTGGAAATGGTCATCATTTGCTTAGGAAATATTCCCTCTATTGTTCGTTGACAAATTGCTCCCACTCTTTTTGATTTTGCTGCCAATTTGTTGAGGTAGGTGTACCCAATGGGGGTTGTGGTTGGACTATATGACCAACTCCATTCTCAATCAAAAAATTATGTAATAATGTTGGTATAGAGCATAAGAACCCTTGGTGGAGGTCTGTGTGAAATTTCCGTTCGACTTCTTCAAGGGATGTTTTATATTCTATGGTTTGTTCTTCATAGAAGTCGTCGCATCCCTTTTCGAGCCACTCATATAAATTTGTTCTTCCCCTATTATGGAGTTTGTGGATCAATAATCTTTCATTCTTTTTGTCCAACTTGGGCATGAAGAATATAAAAAAACTTATGTACGTCGCATACCTTTTCGAGCCACTCATATAAATTTGTTCTTCCCCTATTATGGAGTTTGTGGATCAATAATCTTTCATTCTTTTTGTCCAACTTGGGCATGAAGAATATAAAAAAACTTATGTATTTCATGAGGGATGAATTCTACAAATTTCTCATGTGCTTCACTGAATTTTTTTTCCTTTGCTTATGCAATTTTTTAGTTTATTGCACCTTTCATAATTACGGATGTAGTTTGTTACTTTCTTATCTCACCACTCACGAATTTCGTTTTCGGTTAGCATCTAATCATGCTCATCACATCTTTCATATTATGTACTATCAACAACGAAACCAATGTTGTAATCTGAGAGTTCGTGTAGTTACTAACAATACATAATTATATATAAAACAAAGCATTCACATGATCATAACCATAAGATACATAAGAGTAAGTGGGACACGAATAACTCACTTTTTATTATAAGAGCAGACAATATACAAAGGTTAATCAACATACATGTCTATGGATCTAGCTCACCAACCTATTTTATACTTGTTACATACAATTATTTAGTTACAACTATCAGGTTGGTCGACAAACCAACAGACTGAACCAACTCGATCATAGTCGGCTGGAGGACCTAGTTGGCTAGTGGACTAGGCTCATCCAATAGATTTAATAATGAAAACGCAATTTTTTCACCCATTAACCAGGGTTAATTTCTTACGGGAGCTTCATTTGACACCTTAAGGTCATCTTGAGGCAACCATAGTATTGGGTCAAACTACGGGGGACCTCAAATGAAGGATAACAATACCCATGTTCTCCTTAGGTTTTGCTAAATCACATATTTACTTGATACCTTGAGATGACCATGGGGACACTCACAAATAGTGGTAAAATGTGTTAGGTATGCATAACACTGCATGCACATGAATATGAGGACTAAAGGACATTACCATATTCTCTTTAAATCCCAACAAAACTTATGACAATGAGATTTGATCCAATGGTGAGAAATGAGGAATTTTCCATCATTAATTAAGGTTCAATTCTAGTGAGGGATTTCTATCCCCTTAATGTTGTTAGAGAATTATGTGCAATGTGATGAAACTTTATAGTAATAATGGGTTGGAGTACTAATGTACACATAAATATAAAGGGGGTTGTTTTACTCTATTAATTAAATAAGCACTCAATCAAATATAATTTACAATTTAAAGGAGAGAGAGGGGGACATATGTTGTAACACTCTTTGAAGAGTCTTCTATTTTGATGGATACACTAGAGGAGCAAGATGATGAGGATCTTAAGCTCCAAGCAAAGATGCACAAAAGCAACCATAAACACTCAACTCTATCATACTATGATAGACTCTAAATAGGGATATTGAAGATAATAGGATTCTCAATAGTCTTTAAGGTTCAATGAAGCAAATGCAAATACTCAACAAACTTGCAATTGAAAGTACTCTAACTCTATATGATGATGTACACTCTAAACATGAGTACTAAAAATTATAATATAATCCTCATTATACTAGATTCAATGAAGTAAATGCAAGTAATTAAAATGAATCAACAATATGAACGAGGATAAAGAAATGACATTATAATTAATAAGAAGAAAAACTCACATTAGAGTCATATACCTTGCACATGTAGAAGGTGACTCTAAGCCTTATATCTTTGGGGCTCTTTCTTCAATTTTACAACATTTCTCTACATTCTTCTCACTTGTCAATCTCACAACATTACTATGATGTGTCACAATGGCATTTGACAACAAAATATAAAGGGTAGGGTGCAAAGTGGGTGACCTAATCCAAGAAGAAAGTATCAATACCAACAATTTAATTTTAAAGTCACCACCTATCCAAACACCAAATTAGTATATGAGCTTTTCTATGTAACAAGAGACTTCCACATAAATTTGATTATTAAAATTTATAAAGGTGTAAATACCCTATCATTTCTAAATTAAAAAAAAATATAAATATTATTAAAAATACTAGAAAAAACTCTTTTTATAATTGCTAATTTTTTAAATAAATAAATTTTTTTAAAATATTTTTTTTGTGAGGTGGTGTTAATTTTTTTTTTATAAAATTTTTGTGAAGTGGTTCACCATTTGTTAGAGGGCTAATCTGCCTGTCATATCAGCATGAGATTCAAGATTACATTCATTCATCACTTATACATTGCATAGATACTCAACAAGAGCATACATGTCACTTATAAGATTTGAACTTAGGTGGGGAGGGTAACATTCATTCCTCCCAACCATCTAAGCTACAATCAATGAACAAAAATAAATCAACCTACAAAATCAAAACCCGAACATTCAAATATGTACCTAGAAAAAAAAAAAAAAAAAAAAAACATTTTACAACACGTGGCCAAAATATTTACATGACCTAGAGAATAACATTTCCAAAATGTATATTAGTTGTTGTAAAACATGTCTAAAATATTTATAACCACTCTAAAAATTGAAAAGAAAGTTTATTGCGCCGAGAGGCTCTATAGCTCAGTATGGGGAAGGTTTTGTAACGTGATGTAACGTTACTAACGTTTGTAACATGTCGGCAAAAAATAATAGTGATAGTGAATATTATGGGATAGATCTTGTAACGTGATGTAAGGTTTATAACATGTCGGCAAAAAATAATAGTGATAGTGAATATTATGGGAAATAAATTTTCTAATAATCCAAAATAAAACAATCTAATATGGGGGACATGTTATAATCTTCCTATCTAACAAAACAATAAAAAAATAAAAAATTAATTATCCGTAAAAAAAAATGTGGGTCAAGAAAAAAACACAAAATTGAATTATCCGCAAAAAAATGTTGGTCTTACACATGGTTTAACAAAACAATAAAAAAGTAAAAATTTAATTATCCGTAAAAAAATATGTGGGTCAAGAAAAAACACAAAATTGAATTATCTGCAAACAAATGTTAAAACCATGTGCAAGACATTCTAAACAACTCATGGTTTTATTGTACATGGTTTAGGAGGCTTTGCACATGGTTTTTAAACCATGTGCAAGGCCTCCTAAACAACCTGGTTTTTAAACCATGTGCAAGGCCTCCTAAACAACCCATGGTTTTATTGTACATGGTTTAGGAGGGCCTTGCAAATGGTTTTAAGACCATGTGCAAGGCCTTCTAAACAACCCATGGTTGTAGGAGGGCCTTGCATATGGTTTTAAAACCATGTGTAGGGAAATGATGCAATGTTAGTTCCTAACAAAATAAAAAATAATAAAAAATATTATATGTCGGTCATAAATAATATGAAATATTAATAATAAAAATATTATATGTAGACCTTAAATAAAAAGATGTGTCTTTTGGTTTGAATCAAATCAATGGATACCTAAGAAGAGGTTTGCACCCCCAGAGATTTGATCCATCTCGATGCTTGATAGAGCCTAGGATTTGGATCTATGCTGATGATAACTATCATTGAAAAAAAACCGAAATAACAACATATCATAGTGGTTGTAAAACATGTCCAAAATATTTATAACCACTCTAAAAATTGAAAAGAAAGTTTATAATAACTATCATTGAAAAAAAATGAAATAACAACTTAAAAATGATTTCGTTCACATTAATACTTGCTCCACACGAACTCAAAAATTCCATTCTTTTAGCGCCATATTACCAACTTTCCTATCTTTTAAACCTGTCCAAAATATTTATAACCACTCTAAAAATTGAAAAGAAAGTTTATGATAACTATCATTTAAAAAAAATGAAATAGCAACATGAAAATGATTTCGTTCGCATTAATACTTGCTCCACAGGGAACTCAAAAATTCCATTCTTTTAGCGCCATGTTACCGACTTTCCATCTTTTAACAAACACGTGTAGCGGAAAACCCCTCTCGTGAGAGCAGAAGCTGATTCAGATTCAAAACTCCGCGCTTTGCCTTATCCGCAAACAGCGTGTGGAGACGAACACAATTCTTGCAAAACAAAGTGTCATCATTAACACCCGAGAGCCAAAACTGCGGAATCACAGTGAATTCATTCATGAATTTCTAAGTTCAGTGACTTAGTGGCGTTTAACCGTTTTGCCCTGGTAACTATGCAGACCGTCATGGGGAACCTTCACGTGACCGTTCCTTATGCATTGCTGGCCCAAAATAGGAGCCAAAATGGCTCCAAAACTGTTGTTTACGATGCCAGATCGTGCTTCTTGAGCACGCCCATGGTCTCTAGACGAACATTATCAAACAAAAATGGCACGGAGCCAGAGAGGAGGAGAAGGTTTTGTGTAATAGCAGGGGGCATAAAGGAGGAGAAACTGACGGAAGATTCAGAAATTACCGGCAATAGAGGTAAATATTCAAAACGCTCGTGTGAAATATTCAAAGAAAAATAAAAGCAAAGAATTTAATCTCGCAAATGTTTTTCTCTAAAGCCTCTTTTAACCTTCTGAATTTATTAACTTTCGCTACATTCAATGGTAACTGATTTATTCAATCACAGATAAAATCAAGGTGTTCTGAAAACAGGGTTCTAAAGCATCTGAAAAAGAACACAGTCTATTAGTAAAGACACAATTAAACAACAGTTTAAAATTCTGGCAGCATCCCTTGTCACAACCGAAAGGCTATTTTGGAGAGTAATCACAATGGACAGGGGTTTTGAAAACTGAAAAGAAACATTTTACAACACAACTTCCCCAGTGAAAGGAAACATAGGTGCAGTGTATGCTTCTTACACTAATCAATGAGAAAATAATGTGCAGAAAACTGAATAAACACAGTTGCAGTAACAAACAACATACAAACATACAACCATAAACAATGATTTCCTGGGGAAAATCCTTTCTAAGAGAAAAACCCTATACTCCAAAGCAAGCTCAATGTATGTATTTCTCTTCAGCTAAAAAATGGTTACAATACATTACAGAGTCTCCGTGCCCTCAATAGGACTTTCAATAGGTAGCATAAGAGTAAGTTAAAAGACCCTCTATCTACCTCCAACCCGAACGCTCAATAAATAGACATAATAAAACCATAAACTATTTATGGTTTTTCATTTCTACATACTGGAAAGTTGAAACCACCAACAATTAATTGGCCAACTGTTGCTGCTGAGTATTCATTGCCTATTATAGCGCAACACTCATTGGCCACTGCAACTCAACTTTCATTGCTTCCTGTTTGTTAGAAAAATATAAGAAAAGAAGCAAACAACATTAATGCTAGAACATGAGATTTATGTGGAAACCCTGTTGTGTGTAGGTAAAACCATATGGGGCAATGGTAGCTTCGATATTTTATTATTACTTGGCAAAAAACTTACAATGCTTTTTTTTCTGGTGATACAATGCCAGGGGTCACTTCCCTTTTATATGATACATATGAAGGTTCTAGAAGGAACTGAAATACACTAGAGGGGTCTAGAAATTTTTGCTTTAGGGGCTTTGTCCTCCACATCCCCGAAGAGGGGTCCTAGTAGCCCCTTCTATGGACCTTGTGCATGCCTGTCACTTACAAATCGTGTGATAGGTTAGTCATGTACCACTCTACAAGAAGATGTTAGAAATTTGAATTTTGGACATTAGCTTCACCTCCTAACATTCTTCCACTTGAAGTCAATATACATGAAGTTCCTTGTCTATGTTTTCCATTTGCGCGCCATTGCCCAATGTTGGCTTCATCACATTTTTAGCAAGCCTAGAGAAGTTTTGCACCATTCAAAATTCTTTGTTTTGACCGACATTATAAGCATATTTGTAGTATTGTCATCAGTATCAATTTTTCCAACAAGATCCTATGTTCTTCCACCACTTTCCTTATGAAATTGTTCTTAATACCAATATGCTTCATGCGGTCATGAAATGATGGATTCTTCACTAAGTGACTAGCAATTTGGCTGTCACAATGCAAAGTGATCTTCCCTTTTATCATCTTGAATTCATCCTTCAGTCGCTCTAGCCATATTGCCTCTTTACTGGCCTTAGTTGCCGCCACATATTGTACTTCAGTGGTTGATAAAGCCACCACTGTTTGCAACTTACATGTCCAGCTCAGAGCTCCACCGACAAGAATGAAAGTATATTCTGTAGTAGACTTTCATCCATCTCTGTCTCCACCAAAATTAGAATCCACAAAACCTTTAAATTGTAAATCTCCCATTCTGTAGCAAATAACAACATTTGAAGTGCTCCTTAAATATCTGATTATCCACTTCACAACATTCCGATGCTCCTTACCAGGATTCACCATAAACCGGCTAACAACTCCCATTGCTTGGGCATTATTGGGTTTGGTGCTCACCATGGCGAACATGAAGCTTCTTAGTACTTACCACTGATGAATATGGCACACAAGACATGCTTGTCTTCGTTGCTTCTGTGCTATGACACTTTTTGGAAGACAACTTGAAGTGTGCCAGAAGTGGGGTGTTAATTGGTTTTACATTTTGCTTATTGAAGCTCTGTAAAATCTTTTCTATATATGACTTTTGACTTAACCAGATCTTCCTACATGTTCTCTCCCTGTAAATTTTCATCCCTGGTTTTTGATTTGCTGCCCTAAATCCTTATTTTCAGATGTCTCAATCAACCAAGCCTTTAAAATCAATGATTTTCTTCATGTTGGGGATTGCAATCATCATATCATCAACATACAGCAGCAAGATGATAAAATTGCCATCATCAAACCTCTTCTAATACGCACAATGGTTAGCTTCACTTCTATTGAAACCTTGGCTCTTCATGAAAGCGTCAAATTTTTTGTACCACATCCTTGGCACATTTTTTAAACCATACAAAGATTTCTTAAGTATGCAAACCGAATGATCTTTGCCTCTTTCTTTATAGCCCTCAAGTTGGTCCATATAAATTTTGTCCTTGAGATTACTATGTAGGGAAGCAATTTTTACATCTAGTTGTTCCAACTCTAAATCCTGTGCTGCAATGAGTGCAAGTAAAACCCTTATAGTAGTAAGCTTTGTTGATTTTTCTGAGTAGCATTGAGAGTCCTTCTCTTCGTAGAATGGGACCACTTGGTCCGAGACCACGGTGAACACTCAACCTAGTGTTGAGTGACCATTCTGTTGAATGGTAGATATCTGGTCCGGGACCATGATATAGACCCAGATTTGCCCTGGGTAGACTCAACCTTGTGTTGAGTAGACATCTGGTCTGGGACCACGATGTAGATCAGTTTAGGACTGGTAGACTCAAGTTAGTTCTGAGTAGCCATTCTCTTGGAGAATGAAGACACTGTAATCCCTAGACTGGGTCTGGGCATGTGTGTGGCACTTTAACCCTTGATCTATGGGCTTGGTGTGCTTCTCCAAGGATTAGCTACCCTTGGTTAAGTTATCCTAGTACCAAATCTAGGTGTTACACAGTGAGTGAGATAAAAGCATTAATAATTCTCTTGGTTTATGATGATGTATTTTTGAAATAAAAAAGGACCACAGGGGCACTTGGAAAAAGACCAAAGTCAAAAGTCAAAATTAAATAAAGATTTTTGACCACAGGAAAATGATCACAAGTGAAAAACAAAATAAATAAGGACTTCTTATAAAAGTCAAAGGAAAAATAAAAGGACCTTTTTGGTAAAAGTGGAAGTGAAATTAGGAAAAAATAAAAAATGTTATTATTTTTATCTTTCCTAATCTTGTCCATTTACAGGTGAACAAAGGCTATAAAAGAAGATCAAGTCTTTTCATTAGACATATAAGTTTTTCTCTCACAGGGGGAGCTGCTATTTTTCTTGAAGAAGTTTTGTCTTGCCTCAGCCTAGGGCATCATCAACAAACCCTTAGCTAGGGTTTTTATCAGCATTCTTCAACTCATAATTTTTTGTGACAGCTCTTAAGTCTTCCAGGTAGCCCACACACTCTCTCTCTCTTCGTACGGGATGCCTATCTTTTCTTTCATAGGCTGAGTATTTTTGTTGGGCTAACGGGCAATCCTTCATAGCCCTAGCGTGAGGGTTGAGTAGCGCGTAGGCACCCGCGGGCAGCCTCTCATAGGCTTACCCGTAAGGGTTTGGCCCACGGCCAACCCTCGGACAGCCTAGGGCAGGTCCTAACAGGGCTGTCGTGGCCACGGACAGTGGAAGGAGAGGACAGGCAGGTAAAAAGGGCAGCCGTACAAGGGTACGTATCGATCTGTACGGCTTCGTATTGATCTGTACGGCTCTGTACGACCGTACAGCTGTACGGTTGGAAAATGTGCAGACTGTCAAAGTGACAGTCAGATTTGAACAACATACTGTTTTTATGCAGGAGAGAAAAATATCAGTTTTCTGGAAAAGCCCTAATTTGGGAAAAATTGTAATTTCTGGAAATTGTGGTGAAATTATCAGTTTGAATTTTTGCTAATAATTTTTATTTGACTGTGGTAAAACCCAGAATTGGGTTTGAGGAACTTTTTGAAGAATTTCTTAAGCCATCTCGTTTATGAGATGAGCTATTAATGCTTTTGGGGTTTTTGTCCTTTGAAAGTTTCCCCAGTGAAAAATATTGTGTCCATGTGTGCTGATGTGATGAATGTGTTTATACTGCACTGCAGATTTGTTTAAATAGATCTGCAATTTTTTTAAGTTTATGCTAATGCTGAAAATTCAACATGGTATTAGAGCTTAGCATGTGAAAACACAGTAAAGGGACACTGTTGTTGTTTCTCACTAGATCTTGGAATAAGATTTGTAGATCTAATATTTGGTTAAGTGACAGAGATGGTTGCCAATGGTTTCAAACCAGAAGAGAAGCTCTTCGGTGCAGCAAAATTCAACTCCTGGAAAGCCAGGTTGACAACCATTTTAGATGAGAATGACTTGGATGACATTGTTTTCAATACCACAGAAAAGCCTACAACAAATGCTGGTAGACTTGCCTACAAGAAAAAGCAAGGTAAGGCTAGAAGAATCATTTATGATTCCATCAGAGAAGAATTGATGCCCAACATCTCATATTTGAAGATTGCTAAAGAATGCTATGATACGTTGGTAAACCTCTATGAAAAGAAGGCTCACAGTCAAAAGAGAGTCTTGAAGAAAAGGCTACGAACTTTGAAGCTGAACAAAGATGAAAGTGTTGGTTCCTTCTTCACCAAGATCAAACAGGTAAGAGATCAATTCCTTGCTATTGGTGTTACTGTTGATGATGATGATCTTGTACAAACAATGGTTGATGGTCTCCCAAGCTCTTGGGAAACCTTCATGGCATCCGTCTGTGGATGAGAAAATCAACCAACCTTTGAAAGGCTTTGGCATGATTGCATAAAGAAGAAGCAAGGAACACTGACAAGGTAATTAAGCAGGATAACCTTGCACTTGCAGCAAAGACCAAGAAGTTCAAGAAGTCTTTCCCTCAGCAAAAGAAGGGTAAGAAACCTCAGGGTAAGTTTTCTGACATATCTAAGATTGAATGTTATACTTGTCACAAGTTTGGGCATTATGCTAGAGACTGCAGGAAGAACAAGAAGAAACCCTTTCAGGCATCTGCTGTAGAAGTAGAGGAAGAAGAAGATGAAGAACCAAAGAAGAAGAGGAAAGCCAAGGCTAATAAAACTGATGAGCCTAGAAGAGAGTACTATTTGATTTCTGCTCTAACTAGTTCTTTCTCAGCTTGCTCTACTTCTTGGTTGGTTGATAGTCGTGCCTCTAGGCACATGACAGGTAACCGTGGTACCCTCACCAGTTACAGAAAGAAGAAGTTCACCACTTAGGTAGAACTTGGAGATGATTCCATTTACAAGATTGAAGGAGTTGGCTCAACTTCACTTCAACTTGACTCAGGTATGGTTCTTCATGTTGATGATATTCTTTATGTTCTTGGTTTAAAGAAGAATTTTTTATCTGTTGTTGGTTTAGAAGACAAGGGCTACAAAGTCCTCTTTATGGACAAGAAGGTCTTTTTATGGGCAAAAGACACAGATCTAGACTCAGCAGGACAGATTGGGGTTCGAGAGGGAGACCTCTACAAGGCTTCAAAATCTTCCACTCATGCTTTGGTTCATCACTCAGTTGATCCCTGTGAACTTTGGCATAGAAGGTTTGGACACCTTCACTACACAGCTCTCCCAGGATTGCAGAAAATGGTTACAGGTATGCCAAAAGTTTCTCCAAAGCATGAAGGAATTTGAAAAGGATGTGCTCTAGGTAAGAACACTAAGAAATCCTTTCCCAGAAGTAAGAGTAGATCTAAAGGCATTTTGGATTTGATTCATTCTGACATTTGTGGGCCCATGTTTTCACCCTCCTTGAGTGGGTGTTTATATTATGTCTTGTTTATTGATGACTACTCTCAGAAGTCTTGGATTTACTTCCTCAAGGCCAAGAGCGAAACCTTTGACAAGTTCAAAGAATTCAAGACAGTGATTGAAAATCAGATTGGCAGACACATCTGTATCTTGAGATCAGATAACGGAGGTGAGTATGAATCTAATGAGTTTGATGATTTTTGTCGAGAAGTAGGAATCAAGAAAGAGCTAACCGTACCTTACAACCCTCAGTAAAATGGGGTTGCAGAAAGGAAGAATAGAACGATCTGTGAGGTTGCTAAAGCCATGATCATTGATCTAGATCTTCCTTTGTCTTTGTGGGCTGAAGCTATAGGAATTGCTGTGTACATCCAAAACAGAAGCCCTCATGCTATCTTGGGTGAGAAGACTCTAGAAGAAGTCTTCACCAAGAAGAAACCTGTAGTTGATCACATGAGGATATTTGGCACTCCTGTGTATGTTCATTTGCCAAAAGAAAAGAGGGCCAAGCTAGAGCCTTCCGGTAAGAAAGGATTATTTGTTGGGTACAGTGATTGCTCGAAGGCTTATCGAGTATATATACCTGGACAGAGGTACATTGAGGTCAGCAAAGATGTGATCTTCCATGAGGAAGTGGTGTTTCGTAAAACACTAGATCTTTCACTGAAAGATGCAGTTGCTCCACTTGAGTTTCCGGATTCAGAAATTCAGAGGGAGGAAGAGTTTGATGATCAAACTCCAGATGTTCTTGAGAACATTGAAAGTCCACTAGAAGAACTACTTGAAGTTCCTCCTTCCAAAAGGAGACTTGCTTGGTACTGAGAAATGGTACAAGAAGTTGAGAAGCATAAAGCTCCTCCAGGGACTTTCAGAGAAAGCATAAGACCATAGAAGTACTCCGGTCTTATGAGTCAGCTTATTAGTTCAGAACCTTCATTGTACGAAGAAGCAGCAAGTAAATCGGGATGGGTTGATGCCATGATTGAAGAGTATAAGTCAATCATGAAGAATGGTGTTTGGGAAGTTGTTCCTAGACCTACAAGAAAGTCAATAGTGACTTCCATATGGCTTTATAAGATCAAGCATGCTGTAGATGGTAGTGTGGAGAAGTATAAAGCCAGATTTGTAGCTCGTGGTTTCACTCAGAAAGAAGGCATTGACTATGACGAGACATTTGCACCTGTTGCCAGGTACACTACCATCAGAACCATCATTTCACTTGCTGCAGTATTCAGATGGAAGTTACATCAGATGGATGTAAAGACAACCTTTCTCAATGGTAAGATTGAGGAAGAGGTTTATATTGAACAACCTGAAGGCTTTGTTACTCATGGGAAGAAGACCCATGTATGTAAACTGAAGAAAGCCTTGTATGGACTGAAACAGGCTCCGAGAGTCTGGTATGCCAGGATGGATGGATTTCTCCATAGCTTGGGGTTCTCCAAAAGTACAGCTGATTCTAACTTGTACTTTAAAGTTTTTCATAATCATGTCTTGATACTTGTTCTATATGTAGATGACTTGTTTCTTACAGGTGATGAACAGTTGATAGACCAGTGTAAGAGGGAGCTTACCTCTGAATTCGAGATGAAAGATCTCGGATTGATGCATTACTTCCTTGGCTTAGAAGTCTGGCAAAAGCCAGGTGAGATCTTCCTGACACAAGGAAAGTATGCAGTGGATATCTTGTAGAGATTTGGGATGCAGGACTATAAGTCCATGAGCATACCAATGACTACCAATTTGACAAAATTGCGGGACTCTGCCTCTAGTTCACAGAATGTGGACTCTACTCTATACAGACAGCTCATTGGTTCCCTAATGTATCTTGTGCATACGAGACCAGACATCTGCTACACAGTGAATGCACCAAGTCAGTTCATGTCAGATTCGAAGCACATACACTTGGTAGCTGCCAAACATGTACTCAGATATGTGCGAGGGACTATCACTTATGGGCTCATGTATACTTCCAGCAGTGGAGTATTGTTATCTGGATATTCAGATTCAGATTGAATTGGCAGTGCAGTCGACCGGAAAAGTACCTCTGGTTATTGCTTCAGTATGGGATCAACTATGATCTCTTGGTCCAACAGGAAGCAGGGTTCCATAGCTCAGAGTACAACTAAGGCAGAGTATATTGTTGCAAGCGATGCCTGCAAGGAAGCAGTTTGGCTCAGAAAGTTGTTATCTGATCTGTTCGAGGGAAAGCTTGACTCAATGACCATCCATTGCGATAATCAGAGTTGCATAAAGCTTTCAGAGAATCCAGTGTTTCATGACAGATCGAAAGACATTGAAATGAGGTATCATTTCATCAGAGACCTAGTGCAGAGAGGTGCTCTGAAGTTGTAGTAGATTCAAACAGATGAACATATTGCAGATATCTTGACCAAGCCCCTGACAACATCAAAGTTTGTGTACTTTCGTGAGAAGCTTGGTATGGCAGAGAATGCCTCTCTCGCTGAGAGGGAGTGTTGCTTTTTCTGAGCAGCATCGAGAGCCCTTCTCTTCGGAGAATGGGACCACGGTGAAGACTTAACCCAGTGTTGAGTGACCATTTTGTTGAATGGTAGATATTTGGTTCGGGACCATGATATAGACCCAGATCTACCCTGGGTAGACTCAACCTTGTGTTGAGTAGACATTTGGTGCAGGACCATGATGTAGACCAGTTTAGGACTGGTAAACTCAGCTTAGTTCTGAGTAGCCATTCTCTTGGAGAATGAAGACACTGTAAGCCCTAGACTGGGTATGGGCATGTGTGTGGCACTTTGACCCTTGATCTATGGGCTTGGTGTGCTTCTCTAAGGATTAGCTACCCTTGGTTAAGTTACCCTAGTACCAGATCTAGGTGTTACATAGTGAGTGAGATAAAAGCATTAATAACTCTCTGGGTTCATGATGATGTATTTTTGAAATAAAAAAGGACCACAGGGGCACTTGGAAAAGGGCCAAAGTCAAAAATCAAAATTAAATAAAGATTTTTGACCACAGGAAAATGACCACAAGTGAAAGACAAAATAAATAAGGACTTCTTCTAAAAGTCAAAGAAAAAATAAAAGGACTTTTTTGGTAAAAGTGAAAGTGAAATTCGGAAAAGATTAAAAATATTATTATTTTTATCTTTCCTAATCTTGTCCACTTATAGGTGAACAAAGGCTATAAAAGAAGCTCAAGTCTTCTCATTAGACATATAAGTTTTTCTCTCACAGGTGGAGTTGCTATTTTCCTTGAAGAAGTTTTGTCTTGCCTCAGCCTAGGGCATCATCAGCAAACCCTCAACTAGGGTTTTTATCAGCATTCTTCAGCTCATAATTTTTTGTGACAGCTCTTAAGTCTTCCAGGCAGCCCACTCTCTCTCTCCGTACAGGCTGCCTGTCTTTTCTCTCACAAGCCGAGTATTTTTGTTGGGCTAACGGGCAACCCTTCACAGCCCTAGTGTGAGGGTTGAGTAGCCCGTAGGCACTCTCGGGTAGCCTCTCACAGGCTTACTCGTGAGGGTTTGGCCCACAGCCAACCCTCTAGGCCCTAACAGGGCTGCCGTGGCCATGGGCAGTGGAAGGAGAGGACAGGGAGCAGCTGGGAGAAGATGGTTTTGCTGGGCAGGGAGCAGACCGTCGGGTAGCAGAGGAAGGGTAGCAGAGGAAGGACATATGGGCAGGTAAAAAGGGTAGCCGTACAAGGGTACGTACAAATCTGTATGGATTCGTACGACCGTACAATTGTATGGCTGGAAAAAGTGTAGACTGTCAAAGTGACAGTTAGATCTGAACAGTTGATTGTTTTTTGCAGGAGAGAAAAATATCAGTTTTCTGGAAAAGCCCTAATTTCGGAAAAATTGTAATTTCTAGAAATTGTGGTGAAATTATCAGTTTGAATTTTTGCTGATAATTTTAATTGTGGTTGTGGTAAAACCCAGAATTGGGTTTGAGGAACTTTTTGAAGAATTTCTTAAGCCATCTCATTTACGAGATGAGCTATTAATGCTTTTGGGGTTTTTGTCCTTTGAAGGTTTCCACAGTGAAAAATATTGTGTCCATGTGTGCTGATGTGATGAATGTGTTTATACTGCATTGTTGATTTGTTTAAATAGATATGCAAATTTTTTAAGTTTATGCTAATGCTGAAAATTCAACAAGCTTCACAATAGGAGAGAAGATTTTATTAAAATTTGAACCTGACTTCTGCACATAGCCTTTTGCCATTGAGCGAACTTTATAATGTTTCAAAAACCCATCATTGTTCTTCTTTACTTTATACACCCACTTGTTTCCAACAACCTTTCTTCTTGGTGGGAGATTCACAAGTTTCGATGTTTCATTTTTTTGTAGTGCTTTCATTTATTCATCCATGGTTTTTCTTCGTTTATTTGCATTCTTAGATTCTTTAGCTTCTTGAAATGAATTAGGTTTGCCATTATCAGCTAATGAAGCAAAAGAATACTAAAAATCAGGGGAATATATTTCTAGATGTTTCTTGGGACATGTAGATCTTTTTTTGAGTTGTGGTTTCTGAACTTGTTGTTCTTCATGTTGATCAGAAGCTTCATTTTCATCTTCACTTATTTCTACTTCAACAAGTACAATCTTAGGTGTTTGTTGTACCTCATTCCTTGTCATGGGGTTTTCATTAAAACGAACATCCCAACTAACAATTACCTTGGAGTCAGTAGGATCCTATAGTCTAAACCCCTTTTATTATAATATCATAACTGAGAAAAACACATTTTTTTGACTTTGGATCAAGTTTGGACCTCTTTTCTTTAGGCAAATGGGCAAATGCATCGCAACCAAAGATATGCAAACGAAAATAATCAATTGGCTTACCACACCAAATCTCCTCGGCAATTTGCCCATCCAACTTAGCTATAGGTGATCTGTTTATAAGATAAGCGACTGTATTAACAACCTCTGCCTAGAATCCATTATCCAACTCATATGTGCTGATCATGCTTCTTGCACGTTCCATGATTGTGCGATTCATCCACTTGCCATTCCATTTTGCTATGGAGTAGTCTTTTAGTGCTTAATTCCTTATTGTGTACACAAATTTTCAAATTCCTTGGAGCATTACTCACCTGCATTATCATATCTAATACATAAAATAGACTTGCCCAAACTATTCTCTACTCGTGCCTTGAACTCTTTAAATTTTTCAAAGGCTTATGATTTATTTTTTAGAAAATACACCCACACTCTTATAGAATAATCATCTATAAAAGTTAGAAAATATCTAGCACCATTTATAGACAGAGTGGGGATTGGTTCAAATATATAGGAATAAATAACTTGCAAAACTTCTAAATTTTTCACCAGAGCTTGCAGTGATCTGAACTCTCTTCTATTTACCTAAAATACAGTGCTCACACAAGTCTAATTTACAAGACTTATTCCTAGAGAGTGTTGTTGCCTAATATGCACTTTAGAACATGGAAAATCTCCAACCACTGTGTGCGTCCTTGGGGGCAATTGAGAGCTGGGGACCACTATCACCACAGTCCACAACTCCTCCGTTTAGGCTTAATCCCAACAGAGCCAAGGGGGGTAGTCCCTAAGGAATGCTAAGTTCCTAGATTTATTAAGAAATTAGTTAAAGGGATTAATTTTTAAGGTTTATTAAATTATTAGACCAGTGCCTTAGATAAAGAATGGAGTCGATATATTACAAGCTAAGATTAGCCACAGTTATCTAAGCAAGATCCACAAGATTATAATTACTTACAAAAGATATACAATTGCTAAAGAAAGATATACAATATACACTTATAAAGCAAAGGAAAATGCATACACCACACCACAAGGTATTCACTTAATGCCTTAATACAAACCACAATGTAAATGCCAAGATGAGGTATTCAGATATGCAAGATTTACAATTACTTAAACATTCAACACATGAGATTGCAAGAGTTAGAAATAAATACTTGAAATCAAAGTGAAATGCTGGAGTGAAACAATCCCTGTTGGTGAAACGTTTTGCAATGTCTCTTGGTTGATTTTAATAGATTTTAAGGGGTGCCTTAAATATTTGATTAATGTCTTGGAACCAAGGGATGTGTCTACCCCGACCACATATCCTTTTAAACCAAAGATGGAGTGCTGCTGTGCTCAAAACAGTGGAAACCAGTCCACTTGTAGCTCGTAGATCAAACCCCCAGTGCTGAGGCGCTCATCAGGTGGGACGTGAACGCCGTGAGATCCCCCTCGGTCTTTCACCCCCCGTAGCTTCCAACGGTCACCGGTTTTTAATTGGTTCAGACAATATTATGGTGGATGCCTATTACTAAAACCTCTTCCACTCCTTGTTGTATCTCGTGAGTACTCCGCAGAGTGATAACTGAGTAGAGGATCAGGGGCCAGAGAAGTTGTTGGTTTATTTTAGAGGGTTACTTTTAGATCTTGTTACTGTTAAGCATGCAAAGTTTATTTTAGAACAATCAACAGGGTCAACCAAGCGGTATCCTTTATGGGAGATGCTGGTACTTGAACCCTGGACTGAAAAAAGTAAATGTGTGAAAGATTTGTAGTAGAAGGCAAGTTATCTAGTTAAACTAAGCCCCCAAATCCTTCTGCTTTTCATACCCTTTGGTTCGAGTTCCCCGAAGGGAGATAATGGAGGGCAGAGGATACACTGAAAGACTTAAGTTGTATGATTACTCTTATACAATTAAAACAAATGCTTATGCTTGAAATAGATAAAACTTTGAGAAAGTAAAGCAAGCTAATAAGCAAGTACTACTCTAACCTCACAACAATCCCCAAAGGGGAAGGTGGGTGAACTTGAAAAGTAAAAGCTAAGCTAGATTAGATTGTTACGTTATGTTATGCTATGTTATGATTTACAATGAAATAAAAACCAGCAACTAAACACCTATAGAAAATAGACTTTTCAAGCCTCAAAACACTATGAAAAATGAGGGAGAAAGGTTAGAAATGGACCCTCTTTGAAGTGGGTACAAGAGGGGTGTTTTTTGATAATTTTTTGGCAGCACCTCCCTTTAATACCCGTTAAAATCTGTAAAAAACCAAAGAGCAAAAGCTTGATGGAATTTACAGTAAACTTAGAAAAAACAATGTTATTAAAGTTAGTATAAAAATACAAATATTTACAGAAAATTTCAGATTTGAAAATGATTGAAAACAGAAAGTTTAGAGGGCTGAAAATGCAATTTTCAGCCACCTAAATTCTGTAAAAACAATATATTTACTAATATATAATGATTCAAGGCCCTAAAACAAGGGTTTTATTCATTAACCAATGAATAAAACCAAGCTTTATTAGACCCGTAACTCTATGAGCGAAAATGTAAACAGTAAAAGAAGTATATTGACAAACACAAAGAGATTAGGAGCTTGGCTTTGGAGGCCCTCCTTCAAGCCTTTGGATCTGCAAGAAATGGGTGAGCAAGACTACACAATGCAAGCAAGGAGATGAGCAAAATAAATAGCTTTACAAAAACCTTTGTAGAGTTAAGTTAATCTACTCACAATGAAAAGCAAATAACCATTTACCATTCAATCCCTTTGCAAATGGCATCTATGCTTGACAAAATGAAAGTAAATACTCACAAATGGAACAACAATACCTTAATGCTTGAAGAGGGAAGCCAACACACCATAGAAGAGATTTCCTCCAAAGAATTTTATCTATTATAGGCCCAACTAGGGCAAGATTCAATACAAAGATGAGCCAAGAATGGCTTGAGCCAAATGCTAGAATAAAGAGAGAAGAGAAGAGAAGCAAAGATTTTGGCAGCATAACCATGCTACCAAGAACCTTCATGCTAAAATGAGAGGAGAAGCCTCTTATTTAT
>LPNX011012104.1:12581-35492 GCA_001517045.1 Pseudotsuga menziesii
CAACATCGTTCTTTGGTTTGTAATTTGATTGTTCTATGAACAGGTCAACTATCTTAATTATCATCGCTTAATTATCATGGCAATAAGATATTGTTTAACAGATCCTTGAAGCAAGCAAATCTCATCCTCCTTCCTCCCCTATCAATTTTATGATATCATGATTTATTTGCACACGAAATATCTAGCCTACTTGTGACTCGAAACCAATGTGGGTCATTGCAATGATACCACCTATGCACTTCAAACATTTGAATTGGCCATTAATCCACTTTGCTCTTTGTAGAAGCTCAATTTTTTATATGTATCAATAAACAAAAAATAATGGATAAACGAATAGAAGGCTATATGTATCAATAATAATAATGGATAAACGAATAGAAGGATATATGTATCAATAATTCCTATATGTAAAAAAAATTCCTATTTGGTGAGTCACTTTCATTTTAATTTGTATATCTATAAACGGAATTAATGCGTCAACATATTTAGTTGGGATATGATAATTATTTAGTGTCTTGCATCCATGGATACAAATATCAACAAATGCAATCATCTTGATTGGCATAAGCACTACAACATTATGCATCCCTAATTGTTATTTAATTTAAAGAGGATTGACAAGATTGTAATTTTTCTTTTTCTTTGGGGATTTACCGTCTCGGTTATGCTTTAATTGTCAAGGATCCAAGACTAGGTTTTCATTTACAAGCAACTCTCAATTTTCCTTTCCTCAATTTCCCCTTACTATATAGTGTAATTTGGATATGCAGCGAAAATATGGCACCACAGTATGGTATACATGGACAATTATCTGTAAAATATTATGTCTATAGCTTCAATGCTCTTCTCATGGAACTTATTACAAGAAGAAACAATGCTATGTGATCAAATTTGTCACATGGATCTAGGATCACATCTTGTTATGTATCATCTGCTTCAACTTAGGCTCCTATCATGGCTCCTCTATCTAACGCCACCTCTTCCATTACAGCATTGTCACCCAGGTAATATACGTAAATGATGTTCTGATAACACATTTGTTTCTGCATTTCTAAAATATCTCACATTTGTTTCTACATTCCTAAATATCTCATATTTGAATAAGTTAAAAATAAAATAAATGGAGAGAATTGAAAACTTAACTACTTCTTGAATAGGGGAGAGAATAAACAAAGAGAAAGAGAACAAAATGAACACTTTTTTCCCTAATGAAGGGAGAGCATCTTGAATATGAACAAGAACATTTTCCTTAAAAGAAAAGGATTGCAGAGAGTGGACATTGTTGGGGGTAATGGCCCCTAATACACTAGAAGTTTCAATTGTATATCCTTGAGCGTTGAGTAGGCCATGGAAAGTATATGGCCATTCCAAGAAGGACTATGTTAAGAAGAAAAAGTTTACAATATTTACATAGAGATGGTAAAACACCTTATGGTTACTCTATAATAGTAAACATGTTAGAGAACATAACCCTAAGTCTTTCTTTCCTAGTGTTCTTGGTATGGATCACTAGTGACTTTGGAATGAATAGTAAATTGTTAAAGGTCTATTGCTAGGAGGAACGTGGATGTTCCCTAAATAGTTGGAGGCTTAAATGTTGATAATTTTTCTAATCTCTGCACTTTCTTCTATGAATTAAGATGTTATGGTTGAATATGTTTATTGTGCTGAGAGGCGCTCTACAACCCAGTATGGGGGAGATCTTGTAACGTGATGTAACATGATGTAACATTAGTAACGTTTGTAACATGTCGACAAAAAATAATAGTGATTGCATGGGGGAGATCTTGTAATGTTGTGTAACATTATGTAAGTTATGTCGGCTATAAATAATATTGCCTATTATGACAGAGATGTTGTAGAGTTACTTTTTACTTGCTATGATGTAGATGTTGTAACGTTATGTAAAGTTACTTTTACTTCTAAAAATAAAAAGTAATAAATATAAATTTAAAAAGTAATCAATTTATTGGTTTTGTCGCTATTAAGTAAAAAGTAATAAATAAAAATTTTAATTATCGACAAAAATAAACTGGAAGAGGTTTGCACCTTGAGAGATTTGATCTCTCTGGATGCTTGATAAATACTAGGATTTGGATGTAGGTTGATTCTAGTTGTGCGCTACCATGTGAAAAGTTTAGATATTCATGATTATGTAAATGAATTAGATAAAGGTATAAAAATTGTCTTCACACAAATTAATGTTTCTTGATTGGGGACATTCACTCTTTTTTTTTGTTTTTTAACCAAGAAAACCAATATGTAATAGTTGAATTTGTGAGAGGGATTTACTATAGGGTTTACGAGTAGGTCTATCAACAACAAATAAAAAAATTAAAGATAAAAGAGAATTCTTAAATTGATGTGACTATGAATGATCATTTACATCGATGTGAGGTTAACTATTTAAAAAGTTTAGTCGTTTAGTTGTAACTGTGTACACGTTATCAGCAATTCAAAGAAAAGTAGCTATCAACATTTTATTATAAGTAGAATAGCAGGGGTAGGCATATAAATAACCAAAATGGCTGAATTCAGAAGAAAACCAAGAAGGGAACTATTAAGCACAATAAGAATAACTACTTCAAAAAATTAAATGAAAAGATTTGAGCATACGTTAGGTGTCCATTCAATTCAATGGAAGTTGCTTTATGGCCGGTAGTGGGAAGTGGTGAATGATGGAAGAATGACAAATAAATCCCTTGCTTCTTTGTCTTGGCTCAAAGAAAGCAAGCAAGCTACAATAGAAATCCCCATGGTTGAGCGTACCTGGAACTGAGGATTTTGTTTGGCAAGAAACAGGTTTAGATTGTTGATACGAAACACCGGCCCTCACTCGCTTTCTATTAGAATAGCCATAACCGAGGAGAGCATTAGCACAGCATGAGCCGCTTAGTAAACTTAAAAAATAATTCTGGTGAAAGAGAAAGCCAAGGAAAAGAGAAACTATGGCTTTATATTACAGCAGTCAAATTATTTTATTCACGACATAAATGGATAGAATCATGAACATATTATGATTTCAAAAAATTAGTTTTTTATTTAAAGTCTCCATAAAAGAGGTCATTTATTTATTTTAAACATTGTCCTTCGTTTGATAAAACTATCAATGATGAATGCCTAAAATGGACGGAATAATGCATTAGGTTACGGACTTCAAAATCCTATGGAAACTTCATATCCTTTTTCCGAACGTCTAAATGAAAAAACAACGGAAAATTTTCAATTTTAAATATTTAATAGCGACGGGAGTTTTAGATTTTAGAATTTTCTTCAACTTAAAACCATGATTTTACAGTATCTTTAAAACAAAGGTAAATGAGATCTCCTTAGAATGAGGATGCTAAGAATTTTACTAGGTTGTTTTCAACTTGATGGTTATGTTGAATTATCTTTAGGGTTTGGTAATAAACATATTACCAAAAAAATTGAAATAAGGTTGAATCGTTAAAAGGGTTTCTTAATAAAAATAAATTATAAATTTATTTACGAAACAAACCAATTTTGAATGTAATATTGATTTGTTATTAATGTTGGTTAATAAAACTAAATTATAAATTTAGTTAGAAAACGGATTAAACTTTAAAACTTTCGTTAGATTTGGAAATAAAAATAAATTATTAATATTTATTATAAATCTATTTAGAAAATGGAGCAACTTTTTGAAAAGAGTTTAAATAATATTTTACCATTTGGAAATAATAAATAATTTTTAGGATTTTGAAATAAAAATGAATTATTAGTATAAATAAAAAACATAGCTTTAGAGTTTTCACTATTATGTAATTTTAATAAATTGATTCATTTTATTGTATTTTTTAATGTTATGTTGAAGAATAATTTAGATTTTTTTTAGTTTTTTTTTTAACAATTTGATAAAGTTATTAGTCTTCACATATAAAGGTGAACCTTGTAGTTATTTAAATTAGAGATAGTTATTTAAATTGGATTAGTAGAACTATTTTTACAATATATTTGCATGAATGTTTGATAAATATTTTATGTTTAATTACAACGTTTTTAATGATCTCAATGATATAATTCTATTTTTATCTGTTACCCATATCTAATTCATTTACATAATCATGAATATCTAAACTTTTCACATTGTGGCGACAACTTGGTCAACCTACATCCAAATCCTGGGATTTATCAAGCATCTAGAGAGATCAAATCTCTCAAGGTGCAAACCTCTCCCAGGTTTTTCACCTTGAATGATTTGATCCCTCTCGGGGCTTGATAGAGCCTAGGATTTGGATCTACGCTGGTTTAGATTACATAATTGATTTTGATGTTATTTACATTATGTTTATAATTTATATATTCTTCTTTGTGTCCATGCTCCGTTGAACTGAACATTTAATGTTCCTAGTATATATATATATATTGTTTACTCTACCATAAAATTCTTTAACATTAATTATCTTCACTTATATTGATATTATCTTTTAACCCAAGTCTATATATATATTATAAGTTTATAATTTATTCAAGCAAATGTTATTATAACTATTATTATGACTATTTATTATGACTTTCTACATACACTAATAGCATTATAAATTGTCTATGTTTCAATTTCCAAAGTATTAATTACTATTTTGTTTATTAATAATATAATTACAAATAACATATTTATTTATTAAAAAATAAACTAAACAACTTTGTAAATATTAATATCATGAAATAACAAACCTTGGAGAGAAATATCTCGTAGTTACATATGAATACACGAGGATTCGATATCGAATCCAAGGCATATCCATAGGTTAAATATAATAATATACATATAGCATAATAAACGAAAAAATATCTCATATATTCATAAAGTATTGGCTCACCCAACACATGGTCGAATCCCATAATACATTATTCCATTTGATAAACAAGAATCATATATTAAACGTTATTACACAGGGTACGAGCTTCACTACTTTACCCATTATATTTATTTATGCCGTATATAAATAAACAGTGCTTTTCATCGTAAGGTCTAACCTCATGGCCACCCAAACCATTATTTAATCCATTACATATAAAGATAGCTACAAAACGAAATTGATAAGGATCGAACCATGGGACCAATTCTCTATCCGAAATACATGCATATAATGTAAAGTGCAAACATTACAAGAGTTGTCCAGCCGATCCCCTCAAATACGACTCTTGTGCATATATATATGTGTGTGTGTGTGGGGGGTGGGTCAAGCCTTGCGGCCATGCCTAGGCTGTTGGAAGAATTACCCTAAATGTAAATACAACTATAAAATGGTAAATATATACCTCAAGTAAATGAATGCATTGGTATACATAGAGTATGGTGAAGGTCAGAGGTCGAACCTCTTCGCAGTGTCTAAGAACTTTTAGACAACAATACACACATCGTTTTGCAGAAATATCAATCTTTTTTCAGATATATGTCAAATTTTCTTTTCACATAAATATGTCATTTGTTTTTTTAATGAAAAGAAATCTAACTTGTTTTTTTAATGAAAAGAAATCTAACATATGTCAGGAAATCTGCTTGATGTTAAAAAAAATTTAAGGATTATATTGTATTTCAATTTTTATTAAAATAAATCTCACACAGATTTTGTTTTCAAAAATATGTAAAATTCTTTTCGAAATTTGTCACATTTAAAAAAATAAATAATTTGATATATATATGAAAACCAAATCATGTCAATAACATTGATTGTGTGGTAGACTCACAATATTTAGATTTACTTAAGATCTAAATGTTAGACTGAAATTTTAGATGAATCATGTCTTTTACACACATTATAATGTTGAGATTAAAATTTGAATTCAAAGTTAGAAAAATACTTATTAGTTGGAAATATAATATAAGAAACAAGAATATGAACTAACCTTGTGGTATGATATTGTAGTTATGAAGAAATATTAATTAACTCGTTTTTTTATTTTTTAATATTTTTTAATTATTATTTTATTTATAATATTTAATTTTATAAATTTAAAAATAATAATTTTGAAATATATTAAAAAATTAATTTTTTATTATTTAATTTCAAATATTATGATAATGATTTGATATGACTATTTTTAGATAATGAAAAAAATATTAAATTTAATTGACATTTTTAAGTTTTTATGATATTTTGGCTTCTGGAGATTTGCTAATTTAACGTGGTTATCTAATGAAAATCCCTTATTACAAGTCATTTCACATTCACACGTACAAGATTATGTGTAAATGCTCCCCCTATGCACCAATGTCAATTTTATGTGTGAATGCTCCCCTAATTTTTGTTTGCTTTTTTACTTGAGATTTTGTTTTTGTTTCTAATTATTATTTTACTCAAAAAGTTTTTGTTTTGTTTTGTTTTGAATTATTATTTTACCAAAAATAGTATTTATGTCATTCAATTTTATTTATGATATTTATTATAAAAATTAAAAATAAAATAATTAATTTTAAATAATTTTTATTATTATCCTTGTCCCAAGCAAACTTGCTTATTATGTAATATATGTAATGTATCAGTAGTTTTTTGTTTTGTTTTGAATTATTATTTTATCAAAAAAAGTGATATAGTATTTATGTCATTCAATTTTATTTGTATTATTTATTTTAAAAAATAAAATAATAATTAGTTTTAAATATTGTTTATTATTATTAAGGTCCCAAGCACCTTACGTATTATGTAATCTATAAGTAGTTGACTTGTATTAGTATACGTTTTTTTGTTTTGTTTTGAATTATTATTTTACCAAAAAAAAAGTGATATAGTATTTATGTCATTCAATTTTATTTGTATTATTTGTTTTAAAAAATAAAATAATAATTAGTTTTAAATATTGTTTATTATTATTAAGGTCCCAAGCACCTTACGTATTATGTAATCTATAAGTAGTTGACTTGTATTATATACCTTTAACTAATTTAAATTTAAATTTTGACTTGTATTAGTTACTTTTAATTAATTAAAGTTTAATTTTTTACGAAGTTTAACATTACAAAAACTATTCTATATTTTCTTAAATATATTAAAAATAAATTATCTACAATTTGATTGGTCTACAAAGATAACGGTTTTATTGAGAAATGATTATATACTTTAACTCTTCTGACTTGAATGTACTATGCACTTATTTAATTGTTACATGGAGATCTTGATGTGGCATAAGTTATTAGGCTAATCATTACAATGTGAATAAACATGAATAATGGATGAGGCAAGTTATTAATAGGCTAATCATTACAATGTGAATAAACATTAATAATGGATGAGGCAGGCTCTTTGCGTCTAAGTGGGAAGGAATTCCTCAAACATACGTCATCATTTCAGTATAATTAAAAATTAAGAAATTCACATTATTTAAGAAATTCATAAAAAAAAAATTAACTATACATAAACCACCCAAAACTATAGGGTGAGCTATTTATATATATCCCTTATCCTAGACTTAATAAAGATGAAAACATATTTCCAGTTTTTGATGTTAGATTATTTATTTGAATTTAAAAAAATTAGGATTTACTTGAATTTTAGATAATTATTCATTTTTTTAATTAAGTTGTTAAGTTTAATATTTTTAAGATAATGGCTTAAATTTGTTTATATTTATAAATAATTGGATACTAAATAGATAGTATTAATAAGAATTTTTATTTCCATAGGTGTTTTTATTTTAGAAATTGGGGTGGACTATGGCCTATGTTTTTTTAGGATTGCATAAGGATGAGACAAGTATAATGTCCAAATTGATTATATGGAAGTCATTCCAAACTCGAGATAAACAATTATATAACCGTTGATGAATGGATAACCAACAATTCATGTCACATTACTAGACTAATGTGTGTGTGTGTGTGTGTGTGTGTGTGTGTGTGTGTGTATAATTGATATATATTGGGGAGAAAAATGGTGCTCTGCGGTGGTGATATGGGGTGCGAACGAGTGACGAACACAGGATAGGTGGAGGACGTAGAATTTTTTTTTTCTTTTAATCCTGATAAGCACAAAATGACAACACCTAGTCACACATTCGAAGGAGCGTGGCTAAGACGAAATAATACATAGTTAATAGAAGAGCAGAAGCCATGTTAAACAAAGTGGTGGACTACGAGGATGATTCTAGGGGATACTCAATCTTCTGCAGGGACCAGGAGGTACAGAGCTCACATATGAAAGTACCTTCGGACACCTTCGTGAAGGAGGAGGTACGGGATCCCTCATCAATGACAACAGAATTCACTCAAATTAGTGATGGAATTGACATTAGTTACGACCTTCCCCAACCAGAAATTTCGAGGAAAAGAAAGGGTGTATGTCCGAAAGGAGGAAATGTTGAGTTAGTAGTCGACAAAGATATCCATCTTGAACAAATCTCTACATACCTCAAGGTGGATCTGGTCGAAAGATTCTATGACAGGGTGACAGGAAGAGATGCTCTGGAGAGGTGGATGAAGGAAAAGTGAAACAACTATCTTGGCTAAGTTCCAATTTTTCACGTTCTTCGAAGAGGTTGATTTCTCATAAAAACGCATAACAAAGAAGACAATGAAAAACTAATGCAGAGAAACTGGAAATGGGGGTCGTTGGGATTAATCATAAAGAAATGAAGGGTAGATTTCAACGTTAGAAAGTCACCTCACAATATTCAACAAGTTTGGGTAATTCTGCCTGGCCTTCCTATGGTTCTCGAGAAAAAAAATTATTTGGAAGCAATTGTGAACAAACTGGGAAAATTTGTTTCCTTAGAGGACAATTGGGAAGACAAAACTAATCGAAGATGTGCCTAAATATTAGTTGAGATGGACATGCGAGATGGATTATTTGAAGAAATCAAAATTATCATGCATGAGATTGTTTGGTGGCAATGACTAGATTACTAGAAAAAACTGTATCGATGTTTTAACTACAGAAAGGTAGGGCACCTGCAGAAGGATTGCATAACAAAAATCGTGAAGCCACTTTGAAGGAAGGTTTGGGTTAAAAAGGAACATTCCATCTCTCTCATAGAAACATGCAAGAAAAATCAAATTTTGCAGGGAGGCGAAGTTGCAACCGAGGGAGAGGCTTCAACCTTAAGGAATGAAGGGCCTCAGTCATTGGTCAACTAAACAGTTATAAAGTCAACCCGACACAAGCACGGAAAAGGGAATAATATTTGACAACCTTTCAAACCAGAAGAATAAAGGTATTAACGATGGTTGTCCATTAAACTTCCTTACTCTGTTTAAGAAAAAAGAGTATTTAGCGAAGGAAATACCCTTGACAGAAATTAATTTGAATTTGAACAAAATTTTAGAAAAAAACATAAATAAATTTTGCATGCAAAAATATGGAAGGAGGAAAGGAATATGATTTAATATCAAGGGGCACACCATCAGTAGAAGAGGAGCTAGTCTCCACAGGATATTTAGCTCTCATTCCCGCCCAAAAACATGTTCTAGTAGAAATTTTTTGCTCTCAAAGGATAAAAAAAGGCGGCTTTGGATGTTAAAGATGGAAAACAAACAACAATCAAACAAGCTCTTAGAGTGTCGGCCCTTGGAAAAGGTGACTAATTATCCTTCTCTCATACAATGAACGAGGGATAGGGGTTAAAAAAAACTTCCCTCAAAAGGATGATAAGTATCTTAAAACAAATGGTGTTAATGATTCAGGAAACAATGTTGGAGGGGAAAAAAGCGGAAGAAACAATTAATGAGTTTGTGAAGGACTAGAAGATGGAAAGCATGGATTCAAATGGACACTCTAGAGGCATTCTCACTGCATGTAGCCCTTGGTTGAATCTTATTTTAGTAACAAAGCATGAATCAATTTTGGAGACTAAACTCAAAGATGGATAGGCAGGAATGGATTTCACAAGTCTGAATGTTTACAGACCTTTCTATAACATGACGGTTTTTTGGGAAACCTTTTATAGTTCAAGTGCTATGAGTAAAATAAATGTGATTTTGGGAGGATATTTAAACCTAACACTCATGATGAGTGAGGTGTGGGGGGAGAACACAAGATAGGATACCTTGAGCTCCTTTTTCATGGATTTCTTCGAACGAAGGAAATTGGTAGATGTAGCACCTTTGAAATTGGAACCTACTTGGAGAAACATAAGGGGAGGAGCTCAGGCTATTTCTAAAATATTAGATCATTTTTTGGTTGGAGAAAATTTATTCAATGGGAATGTAATACTTCAGTCTAGGATAGAAGCTTGGGGGATTTTCGACCACAGACCAATAGCCCTAACAGTTAAATAACCAGGGAAAAAAAACCTGCCCCCTTTAAAATCAACATGTTTTGATTGAAGGAGGAAAAATATAGGGTTCACATTCATAATGCTTGGCAACCCTTAAGGGGATCACCGAACCATTATTGTATGCAACAATTTGCAAAAAATCTATCCCGCACAAAGAAAATATCGAAGATGTGGGACAAGAAACATAAATATTTCTCAGAGGAGGACATAAAGGAGGTTGAAAAGAAGATAGATGATATATATGGGAAGAGTGAGAAAGGGGTATTTAGTACAGAAGAGGTATAAAATTTGAGGCTATTGGAAGGAAAAGAGGATTCTTTGTTGAAAAGGGAAGAAAAAATGTGGAGATTAAAAAGCAGGGATTTGTGGCTTGAAGAAGGGGACAAAAACACCAAATACTTTCATAGGTATGCTTCTTATAGGAAGAATATAATTAATATATTTGAAATCAGGAAGGATCAAGGAGAAATGGAAAATCCTTTCAGGAAAAAACGGAAGCAGGGGTCGAGCATTTTCAAAACATATTTATGGAACCGGAAGGTTGTCCAATATCAGATATATTGGAAGTTTTAAGGCTTTTCCAGAGGATTATTTTAGAGGAGATGATTGAGGAAATTACAAAGGAAATATCAGAAGAGGAAGTCAATCATCTCCTCCATTCATTCCAAAAAGGAAAAATTACAGATCTAGATGGCTTCACCCTAGAGTTCTATCTAGGTTTTTATGATTGTATAAAGGAAGACATCTTAAAAGGAGTGAAGGAATCACAGAAGTCAAGAAAGGTATTAGGGATGATCAACTCAAATTTTTTTACATTAATCCCCAAAAGAAAGAAATATGATTCCTTCGACGATTTTCGACCAATATCTTGTTACAATATGATCTACAAAGTAATAGAAAAGGTCATATCCCTAAGGCTTAAACCTATCCTCAGTGAAATTATAACAAAAGAATAGTTTGTATTTTTATTCAACAAGAAAATCCATGATGTAGTTTCTTTGGCACAAGAAGCTATACATACAATCAAAAGGGAGAAACAATGTGCCTTCATAATAAAATTGGATTTATCTAAAGCTTATGATCGATTAAGTTGGACCTTTGTGAGGCTGCTATTGATTTAAATTGGAATGGCTTTCCAACTAGTGGAATGGATATTGGGATGTATACAATATACCCTTTTGTTGTTCTAATAAAGAGGTCTCCATCCAATTTTTTTCGCCCAACAAGAGGATTAAGCCAGGGGTGCCCCCTCTCTCCATTCTTATTTCTATTGCTGACAAAAGCTTTAAGTCAGCTAATCCAAAATGCCAAAGAATATAGTTATATAGAAGGAATAAAGGTGTCTAGTGCAGAAGAAATAACTCAAACTCTCTTTGTTGATGATGTCCTTTTCTTTGAGAAGGGATCTATCAGGAATCTCAGGGATTTTTCCTCCCTACTAGATAACTATAAAAAAAAAGAAACAGGTATGGTAATCAAAATAGAGAAATCAAACTTGGTATACAATGAATTCTCAGCAGACATGATTCAGAGTGCAAAAGACATAGCTCCTTTTCCGGATATACCAGCTAAATATGGCTTCAAGTACTTAGGTTTTTTCCTAAAACCTAATAGTTATTCCTTTATGGACCGGGTTTGGTTGTACGAGAAAATTGAAAACCTAAGTTCAACATGAACCAATCGTTTCCTGTCCAGAGGAGGCATATTAGTACTCTTAAAAGAAGTCATTCGAATGGTCTATTGGGAATAAATAGCTTATATCCTAAAAGAATTTTGACAAAGATAAGAAAGAAATGTTTCTCCTTCCTATGGACATCAAGAAAACAAGCAAAAGGAATACCAATGGTCAAATGGTTTGTAATTTCCCTACCAAAGGAAATTGGTGGACGAGGAATAAAAAATCTGACTCTATTATGTAAATCTCTAGCATCAAAAGTGTTATAGAGATTAGCTCATAACCCAGATTCATTGTGGGGAAGGGTTATGATTAAGAAATAATATGCAAAACCTTCTTTAGTGGAATGGTTTAGGAATCCAAATAAAACCCATAAGAATGGATCTACGGGATGGAACACATTGGTTCAATTATTCCCCTTAATCAGTAATTCGATGGCATGGAGAATAGGAAGTGGAACAAGAGTTAAAGTAGCAGAAGACCCGTGGGAAGGAGATGGGGAGGAATATATACTTTCAAATAAAATCTTTCAACATTTGAGAATACAGAGAATTACCTTTTTAGAATACACTTAATCCCAACAAACTTAATTAATAGGAAGGATGGGATGGAAAACTTTCCGACAACGCGAACTAGCGGAAGGTGAAGCAGAAGAGTGGAACATATATGCTAATAAAATCATCACAAATTTTGTCCATCTGAGGAAGAAAAATAAGACAAGCTCATCTGGACCAAAAACACGAAAACTGGAGAATTCATAGCAAAACAAGGATATGATGTAGCACGCAGTGAGCTAGAAAAAGGTGAAAAATATGGTGGTGGAGCAGTATATGGGATATCCAAAGTCCCCTGAAGGCCATTACAACCCTGTGGCTATCTCTAAACAACAAGTTTCTTACTTGGGAAATTTTGAAAAAGATGGAATTTGAAGGACCAAGAATATGCTCACTGTGTAAAACAAATGAGGAACAAACCTCTCACTTTTTCAGTTTATGTCCTTAGGAAGGTGATTTCTGGATCTTAGTCACACATAAGATTTCTAATAACAGAGCACACAATCAGAATGAAGCTTCACTGGAACATCAAACACATGCATGGTAGAAAGATGAATAGGTACGTTGCTATGATTCCTTTCCGACATTATTCATTTATAGCATTTAGGAGGCACGTAATAGAGAAATTTTCTAGAACATATGGACTTTCAACAAAGTTTGAGATTAAGGCTCTTTTTATTCAGTGACATTGAGGGATGACATAAATGGAAGCATAGAAGATCAGTAGCGGAGGAGGCTACCTGGAAATCCAATACAAAATGTCCTAAGGAAGAGAGTACAAGATCCAGAGGGAGGATGGTACTCTACTTAGGAGGGAGTGACTATAGTAGATCTCAAAGTTCGAGAATATTGACATGGTATGGCAGGATGGAAAACTCCCTGTTGAACATAAGATTTACTAAGAGTAAAGAATATTCCAACCACTACTTCAAGGTTGAAGGTGGATGACAAATAACACTCATGTTATATGTAGATGACTTGTTCCTAACAGGTGGAGATGAACTCATTACATATGCAAAGAGGAGGATTCCCACTCAGTTCGAGATGAAATACCTAGGGATAATGCATTACTTATTAGGCATGTAGGTGTAGAAGAGTGTAGATACAATATTCCTTGGTCAATGAAAGTATGCCATGGAGACTTTGAAGAGATTCAAAATGCAGGACTGCAAGGCAATGGGCACACCTATGGCATCAAACTTGAAGCTACTATGTGATGCTTCATTAGAGTCAGTTGATGCCACAATGTATCAGCAGATAATTGGTTCGTTGATGTATTCAATGAACATGAGGCCAGACATATTCCTTGTTGTGAACAGTCTGAGCCAGTTTTTGATAGATCTGAGACATCTTCACCTGATTGTTGCAAAGCATGTATTATGGTACCTGAAGAGTATATTTGAGTATGGGATCAAGTATGAAACATAATAATAACTAGCATGGTTATTTCGATCGAATTGGGAAGCAATGCCACTAATAGGAAGAGAAATTAAGGATGATGCTTCAGTTTGAGATCCAGCATGATCTCTTGGTTTAGCAGGAAGCAGTCATGCATGGAGCTAAGTATAGTTGAAGCAGATTATGTTGCACCATGTTCGACCAGTTGTGAGGCAAGGACTCAAAAGCTACAATCCAATTTGTTTTGATCCAGATCGTGCCCACGTGAACGCTGGGGACAACAATCGACAGAATGTGTCGAGCACTGTTATGGAGGAATCATATAAGAAGAATCAGCAGAGCATGAAACACACTAGGTTGAAAAGAAATATACACATAAACAATATACAAGAATTTGAACCAATTTATTAATTCTGCTCCATGAAAGAAGGAGGAATCAGATAAGTGTCTATATTACATAATGTACATGCTTATATAGGATGTTGAGTTGTTTGGGTGACCACCTACTACATTTAGTTATAAAAGAAGTTATAATGGTTCAGAAGTTCAACCGTCGTAGAGCATGTTAGTGTGTTGTATGTTGAGGCGAACCTGTCAAGAGAGGAAAACCTGTCGGCTGCAAACCTATCGAAGGAAACCCTATTGAGGTGAACCTATCAAAGGAAAACCTATCGAAGGAAAATCTGTCAAAGGAAACCCTGTCGAGGCGAACCTTTCAGCTACTAGTTGGATCAATCATCCTTCCTTAAAAAACAATGGTCTCCATTGTGTATTCATTCAGGTGAGGAAACTTGTTAGTGACTTCATTAGTAGAGTACCATTTTCCTTGCATAGGGAGTTGTCCAGCTTTAGCCACTTGAAACAAGGGAATTGAGTCCATCCTTGTAAGGCATATACGTTGTCCCACATTGGTGTCACAAGGAAGAGGTTCTTGCATATATGGATGAATGTCTTCAGGTTATGCTTTCTACAAGTCGTTCTGTTCCAACAAGGGTGCAGGGTATGGTCGAAGTAGATCTACATTGAAAACTAGATGTAGTCCAAGGAATGAAGGAATGTCGATCTAGAATTTTTTTTCTCCAATCTATTTAAGGATACTGTATGGACTATATTGCAAAGGTTTCATCTTTCTATATGGACCAGTGAAGCACTCCTTCTTTAGATGCAACCAGACTTGATCCCTAATTTGGAATGAATGAGGAATACGATGCTTGTCATGCTGGGCCTTAGCTTTTGCACTCACTCGTTGTAACATTTCTTGTGCTTCTTTCTGAATGTTGTATATTTTATCTCTGAACTTTAATGCTTTCTCCACTTCTCGTCCTTCGAAGTCAGTGTCATTTGACTGTGTCAAGGAACTGATTAAGTCGATATGCGCTGAGGATTAAAATCTATAACAAATCTCAAATGAAATCTTTCCTGTAGAGTTATGTTGAGCACGATTGTAGCTATGTTGTATGTATGGAAGGCTATCATCCCATGTTCGACGATGCTTGTGGTTGTACATGCCAAGCAATTGTACGACTAAGTGATTTACAACTTGTGTCTACCTATATGTCTATGGATGGAAGGCTGTCGAAAAAGAAAGTCTCGTATCGAGATGTTGCCAGAGATTTTACCAAAATATACTTACAAATATAGAATCTCTATCAGAAATAATGGTCATCAAGAGGCCATAATTTTCCACACATGTCCAAAGAAGAGATCAGCAGTCTGATATGTTGTCGTAGTCTTCTTGCATGGTATGAGTATAGCCATCTTGGAAAATATGTCGACTACTAATAATATCGCATCATACTGATGTTTGGTAGTAGGATATCCCATCATGTAGTCCATATAAATGGATTTCCATGGTCGACTAGGAACTGGAATGGGCGTGTACAGTCCTTGTCGTCGATTCGATGGTTTAGCAATGGCACAAACTACACACAATTGAATGTACTTGTTGATGTCAGATTTAAGTGAAGGCTAGTATATATAATTTTGGAGGATAACAAGTGTTTTTTTGTAATGTCCCTTTTGGGAAATTTTATTAAATGACCAATTTTTTCACTTTTTCCCCGATTTCGACCTTAACTAGTTTTGATGTGTAGACCTCCAAATTGAACCAAATGCTCCCAAATTTTCTCATAAGGTACATGAATGATATTGGAACTTAAATATGATGTTAAGGGATGTTTTATGACCCCCAAATTAATTATGAATTTTTTTTTAATGTTATGCTCAAATTAGGAGTCTTTACTAGCAAATTGAGGCTCTAATTCCCCCTGGGTAATTGTCGGAAATGGATTCTCAAATGGTTCAAAAGTCACTCGAATTTATGAAAATATGTAGGGGAGGTGTAAGGGAATTTTTTTAAGTCTCATATGAATCATGGTTCATTTTATATAGGTTTTTATGAATCTTTTCAAAACAGCTCCCAAATCACAATTTCGACCCTAGGGAAAAAGGCACCAAATCTTCTCCTAATGCAATAAAAATGAGTAAAATGGATTCCAATGATTAATTTACGAACATTAGACTTGAAAAAAACATTAACGACAGTCCATTCATCATACATTTATCAGATATACATTCCTCCATTTGAAATAATCGACATTATCATAGCATACATCAATGTAGTAGGGAAATGGTCAGTGTTTTCTCGTTGATAATCACTTTTCCTTACAACCATTTGATATTTATACCTGACACTTTATGATAATGAATAAAATATCATATTGAAATTATTACAATCATTAATGGACAATGAAAATCTCTCCCAATTAGAAATCATTAGCATTACAATGGTGCACAACAAGATAGTGGGGAAATGACACTATTTCTTCATTGTTTAACATTTTTACATGAAATATTTTGGAATTTACACCTGAGAGTATTATGAACTTGAAATACAGAATATTTACATCAGAACATAAAATAATCGAGCATTAGAATCTTCCCCAAAGAGATCAATATCTCACACAAAGCGCGGTCCCTCCATGAGCAAGAATATGCCATAAAAAATGGAAATGGTTGGGAGAAAGTGATGCAATAGAAGAATCCAAAATCTTCCCCATATATTACACCCACAAATAAGAATCCATTAAATCTCCATGAAATACCTGAGTGTCCTCTCCAAACACCAAATTGTGTGGGAATCTTTCACCCTCGAAATTGGCTAAAGCAAGAAAACTAGTCATCCACTAGCTCTCACAATTCACAACTGACAATTTCTCAAATGATAAAAATCTATTCTCTTGGTTGATACCTATATTTATAAACATCCTTAGACTTCTAAGGTTCCAAATATGTCCACAAACTCAAGCCAATTCGACTTTGGGTGTGTGCTCATGATTTTCTATGTGTCCTCCCTTTCCTAGCCTTCCATCTTCCCCCAATTTGTGTCAGAACCCATTGAGATTATCCAAATCAATGAGAGATCTCTTGGATGCTCTATTTCGACTTGAAATGTCAGATATGTCAAATTTCAGCCTTCATATATGATTTGTGTCATAGGTGTTATAGCATCTTCATCATTGTTGTCATAGAGCTATGGAATCTAGTCCAAGTGTCCCAGTAGCTCCAAAATGACTCTTCCTCTTCCATGTAAGTTAAATTTGCTTAAAAATTAGACCTATGATGTATATTTCCAAGTTTATTATACTTATAAATCATCCAAGAACCTTTAGTGTTCCCATGGATTGGAAATTGCAAGAGGAGAATGCCATGTGGCACCAAATTTATAGCTTGTGTGGGCCCATAGTCTCCATGCATCTCCATGCTCCATTGCCACTTCAATTTTCTCTTGTATTTATTTATTTATCTCCTTTATTAAATACTTATGCAATTCTAATGTTCAAACATGATCCGTAGGACCTCAACTTTAGTGCATTAAAAGTTTGTTGTAAAAGAATGCGTGCAACAGGTTAATTAATGGACAGTATTAGCAGAAATTAAATGCTCAGAATAGGAATGAAAAGCAAGACTGATAACCAGATGCCAAACAGAAAACAAAAAAATAGGGAGTCATAAAACATAAGTTGATAACGGAGTTCACCCCCTCCACTGGGATACGTCTCCGGGTCCCTCTCCAATGGGAACCGATCCAATTAATCTCTTAAAATGGTACAAAATGGTTTTGGAAACAACTTCAGCAACTGTAGAAACAGAATGCTGGACAGAAATTCTTCAAGACCTCATATCTAGAACTTACAACTTGAAATTCAAAAGATAAAGAAGCCAAACTATAACAGAGAAATGGTCGACTTCTAAATACAAACAACACTCTGGATAAAATTAACTACAAAAAACTGTAAAATAGAAGGCTGAATAGGAAGTCTTCAAGATTCCTCTCTGGAAATTACAATCATGTCTTCAAAAGACAAAGAAGCCAACATGTAACAAAGAATGGTCGAATTTACACTAACAACATCTGGAATAATTTTACAGCAAAATTTTTTTCTTCTCCCGTACTGGCTGAAAGACTGGAATATCTCCAAGCTTCTATAACAGAGAAACAATGTACTACGCTCTCAACGAACTGTGCCCCCCCTTCTGGTCGCCAGCTTCCTCTATTTAAGCCTCATAAGTAACGAATTTTCCTTCTTTCACACAGCTATTACCATATGTTATTCGACCAAATCGTGCCTCAATCATTTTGACATTTCGGGTCCCTAACAGGCTGTTCATTTGCCTTTCAACGTTATCCCCACTGTGGCATAATTGCCAAGAAAGATTTTCCAAACCATTACAAAGAAGCTGTACATGATGAAATCCTACCACATCATAATGTTCCCGCCATGCCAAGGATCTGGCCTTCGGGATAATGTCATATGTATATAACAGTGTTGTGCCGCAGCGGAAACATATGAATTAAACTTCCGCCGTTTCGGAAGAGGGACGAGAAACTAGCTCCAATGAGCTCTGTCTCAATCGACTGTCTTTTGATTTTCGAGTCGGAAGTTTAGTTACTTTGGTTTCCGCAGTTGCGGGTGGCGCACCACTTCTTTTTCCGATTTTGTCGAGTTATTTTTTCGATCTTTTAAGTTTTGGGCTCCTGTTGTTGCGGCTGTCGGAAGCGCTCTGACTTCCGATCCGTCCGAATGTCTGTTAAGATTCCGCTGTTGCGGAAGGGAGAAGTCTTTTATCTATCCTCCGTTGCGGCTCCCGAATCGCTCCGAATTTCGATCCATCCGAATGTCTGTTAAGCTTCCGTCGTTGCGGAAGGGAGAAAATAATGTGAGCCCCGACGTTGCGGAGGGAGATCTCTTCCGACCTCCGATGCTTTGTATTTTTTCCGTTCTATTTTATTCAACCGACGTTTCTGAACCATGTACCATATTGGATGTTCAAAGAGGAATAATCCGCTAGATCAATCCTCCCCATTGGAGAGCTTTTGGACCACCAAAAGCCTGAATTATTCTGCAAGTAAGTGAGAGTAAAGTTCCCTCACTTTTTCAATCTCCATCCACCTTGCTTTTCTTAGAATCTGCATATTAGTCTCCTTGTCCATGACCAAAGGAGGTTCATACCATTTAAAATTCTTTGCATATGTGACTGGAGATAAGCTCAAATAGAAAGAATGTTTACACTTCTTTTCAAAGGTCTCAAAATGATCATAAACAAAATTGAGCTTTTTACCTTTCAGCCTTCCCTTGATGATCTGCAACCAAACTTGCTTTTCAACTTCAAAAGGATGATGATTTTCATGTGTGGCTTTGCAAATTTCCTGGCTCGTCTCCTGCTGTTCTTGCACTATCTGCTACACTGCTTTCTTTGCATCATGATGTCCAACTCTAACATCTTCTGTGCCGAAAGAAAATTCCAAATGTGACCTCAACAGATAACAAAAAACAAAGCTCAAAAGGAGATTTAATGCACGGCATGTGCTGCAACTGTTCACCCTGAACCTTAGGATGTTCATCACAATAATTTTGAAGAAATTGAATAATCATCTGATTCATGCCAAGATTTGGAAAAGGCATGCTTTGCTGCAACTGCACTTCATGTTGTACATCTCTATTAAGTGATAATCTTTCAGGTCCCTATAACAAAGCACCATACTCGGGAACACCTTTAATTAATTTAATTCCATGTTCCACCAATGATTCACCTTTAACAACCATTAATGCAAACTTCCTACTAGCATTCACTATCATTTTCATTTGACTTGTAGTGACTAATGCTAGATTTGTTTTCATACGATGTCCACGAACAATGTATTCCACACCACCTTTAAAGAGATTATATTTGTTCTGCTCTCTATAAAAGATTGCTTTCCGATCATACAAATATGGACTCCCAAGTACAATTCCACAAATGTCCAGTGGTACTACATCTAGTTCTACCTCATCCATAAACTTTTCAGTGATTGCAAATTTCAAAATACATTTCTTTGTAACTTGCAACTGTGTATCATTAGTAACCCAACCAAGAGGATAAGGTTTTTCATGAGGACTAGTAACTAGATTAAGTTTCTTAACCACTTCTTCTGATATCAAATTTACTTGAGAACCACTATCAAACAATGTATCAATTTTTGTATGATTTGTAATGACACGAATATGAAACAGTTCACTTCTTCTTTTTTCACTTTGCATAGAAGTAGATAGCAGATTTGTACTTGTACTCGCACATGAATTAGAACTTGAACTTGCATCAATGTGTCCAATATTGGATCTTCTATGTGTCCTCCCTTTCCTAGCCTTCCATCTTCCCCCAATTTGTGTCGGAACCCATTGAGATTCTCCAAATCAATGAGAGCTCTCTTGGATGCTCTATTTCGACTTGACATGTTAGATATGTAAAATTTCAGCCTTCATATATGATTTGTGTCATAGGTGTTATAGCATCTTCATCATTGTTGTCATAGAGCTATGGAATCTAGTCCAAGTGTCCCACTAGCTCCAAAATGACTCTTCCTCTTCCTGTAGGAATATATTAAACCCACTCACAACTTAGGATAAAATAATTAATCATTATTTGATTAATTATTCACCCACTAGCTTAATTAGTTGTCATCCACTTGCACCTTAAAGTCAATACATGCCATCTATATCCTAGGAATGATTTATTTCTGATTCCGGGTTGATCCAGAATTAGTATACAGGACTTTACAACAGATTTTTCTTTTTCTGCTTTTTCCTGCTTTTCTATGGATAAGATAAAAGCTAGTCAACTAGGAAACTAGGAGCTTTTGTTTCCAACCCATCCTTCATTATTTTTTCTCCATTTTCTAGGATTAGCATGTTATTTTCATCTCCTTGACAAATCACTCATTCTTTTTCCAACTCGTGAGGTCCTTGATAGATTTAGCAAGTGCTTTATCCACCTATGGGGGTTTGCTATATTTTGGTAAGTCATCGTTTTTGAGCTTTATGAGTTGTTTCCATACAATTCGACTTTCCTATGAGGGATTTCCTATTTATGCACACTATTATTAATAATTATTAAATGGAAGGATACACACCAATATTCATCTCTTCATTCATGTGATTCAGTCTATTTTCTTCTCTCTAGTTTTCCTGTGTATGCTTGTGAGAATTCTTAGTAGCAAGATCTATTTCTTGTGCTTCTTATTAGCATCATTGCACATAGCATTGATCTATTATTTATACATGGTATTATAGCTACAAGTTTGATCAAGTTCTACAAAGTTGAGGAGCATTTCCAGTCTCCTATCCCTCTCTGAAGAAGATCTTGTCTAGCTTACAAGATTTTCTCCTAGTTTGTTTTGCAGGTTACAGAGAGTATCTCTTAGAGCATATAAACAACTTCAATATGGATTCAAAAGTTCCTTTACTATCTCCTTTCAACTATGCTGATTGGAAGCCAAATATGAGTGCATACTTGAAGAGGCAATGTCTCTTTGATGTCTCCATTGGTGCATTGAGTGAACTTGAGTCTTATGAAGAGAAGATTGATTGGATAAATAATTGTGATAGAGATTATGGAATTATGTGTTTGGGAATGTATCCAAATATGTATCATCTCATAGATTCTACTGAATTTCCATTTGAGCTTTGGAAAATTTTGGACAAAGCTTTTCGTTTGCAGGAAATTGAAGATGAAGCATGGAGCGAACCTAACATCTCCTCTTGTTCTCTTTCTCAAAATTTCATGGCCTTTACATTCTCTGATGAAGTTGATCATGATGAATAAGTTTCTCATATAGTTCATGTTGCTGCTGCCCTCTTTCATTCGAATGCTTCCTCCTTCAATGAAGAAGCAAATATTGAAGAGCCATCTTTTTCTGTGTCTATTGAAGGTGATTTTTCTTCTTGTGATACTATTGATGAAAAAGAAGTAACATATGGAGCTGCTGCTGATATTTATTATGATCCTATAAACCATTCATTTTTCTCTCAATCTCCTATCTTAGATTTTGAGATCTATGTCCCAGATTCTTTACACCTCTTGCATACCTCTCTCATTGATGATGCGCAACCCAGTGACTTACAGGATGTTTGCTTAGCCACATCAAGACTTATTTGTGTCATACCACTTACTTTACTTGATATCATGTGCTTCATCATATCCTCCTTTGTTCTTGGCATCAATACCCAGAGCCTTCTTGAAGATTGTGAACATCTCATTCTTTCCTCCTTTCATACAGAGGATTCATTACCAGTGTATTCCCATGAGTCTATTGATATGCTTATATGTGATCCTTTGGATTCTGATTTAGAAGCATATTTTCAGGTTGATACACATATAATACCACCATCCATACCATATACCATACCTCTGAATAATCCAAAGACTATACAAATCCCAAGCTCACTAGTTAATTCCTCATTGGTCTCTTATGCAATGATATTTATCTTACATGATTTGAAGTCTTTCTTAACTTTCAGTGGCTGGTTATCCATGCACTTAGTCATATATGGACTTATATTAAACATTTTTGGATCTGTTCTAAACACTTATGGTTCAGATCTTATGCCCATCCATCATTCAGATTTTTACACCTTTCAGTTTTCCCCAGTTGTTCATAATTTTCCTAGTCTAGCCCTATATCCTCATGGAGCCACTGAAGCCTTTGTATTTGCTGTTCCATATGTTAATATTTCT
>LPNX011012104.1:60035-70598 GCA_001517045.1 Pseudotsuga menziesii
TGGCCCATTTTGAGTTGAAATTTCCTCTAATGGGCATGAATAACCATTCAAACAATCCTTCCTTGGTCTTGAAATCCATTTTCCATACATTGGTGGACGCGATTGGAATCTATTGGTATCCCGACTTGAGGTTGAGCTTCATAAAGAACTTAGCACCTTTAATATTGTCTATGAGTTCATCAATCTATGGAAGAGAGTATTTATTCTTCACTAAAATTTTGTTGAGAGACTTATAGTAGATGCACATGCGCCAAGTCCTGTTTTTCTTTGGAACTAAGACATATGGACCTCCACAAGGACAGAAATGAAGAACCAAGAACAAGTTCAATGGAGTGTTTTACCTGACAGTGCAGAGGTACTCCATGTGGTGCTTGAAATATGTTCTGGTATTCCTTAAGAATGTTGTAAATCTGTTGTTGTTGCCTAATTCCTCCACTGGAGTTCGCATTGTCGAGTGATCCTTATTTCCTATCTATCCTTCATCCAACCCATATTGTAACGTTGAAGATGCAGAGTGGTGACAAGACCTAATTTCTTTACAAGATCTTCAGAAACGAAGTTCTTTTGGATACCATTCTTCACAATCAGATGTAATGGATTTTTCTGAACCCATATCTATGTATGGAATAGACGCTCTTGCTCCTCCTCACTTACGATGGTAGAGGCTGTCGGAGTGGTCAAGGTAAAATCCAAGAGATTTGATGCATATGGATCAAATTCTACAAGGGTTCTGTCGGACAAGTCAAATGTCGACAATTTTTCCAAAAATGTCTTCCAAGCTTTGCATTCTGGCGTATCATGCCATGATGAAATGTGATAATCACACCATTTCCCAGTAGGAGATTGTTTGTTGTGATCCCTCTTATCTTTCTGAAATTTCTTCTTTGGATGATCGGGCTTTGGTGGAGTCAACTGAGAAGGATTCTTGAACTTGTCGGATTCAGATGGTGACTTCTTGTCAGATTTTCAACCCGTTGGCTTGTTCACAAAACGTATTTTTTCGTTCTTTTTAGCTTCAAGATTTATGGCATAATGAAATGCATCCAGAAGCATACCGACAGTTAGGAACTCCATATCTTGATAAATGTACGGGGATAATCCACTGACATACTTCAAGACAAACTATTTCTCTTCTTCTTGGATGCCAAGTCTAGCCATGATTCGATAGAACTCGTCAGTGTAATTATGTATGGATTGGTGTTTCCACTACCTTAGTTGTTGCCACTTCTTATATTGTTGTTCAATGTACTTGGTGTAACACCTCGGTTTTGACCCCATTTGCATTTAAATAAATGATGTAAATAATCATGGTGTGGATCTAGGAAAAAGCCCCACCATCGATTTAGTATTATGTTTCGGCAATTAATATGTGGCCGATGGTTATTTTTTTATGCTAGTCGAACATTAAAAAGATGGACATTATGATTAAATTGAAATTTTTAATTAAAACCCACAGCCGGCTATGTCAACGCAACTAAATGAGATAGGGGCATGATTTTTCCTAAAGATGAGGGAGTGGGGGATTGGAAGAGTGGGAAAAAATTCGAAGTGGGTAGGGAACCAATTCTAGAAAAATGTTTTTAAATTTTCTTGGGAAAGAAAACACAAAAAACGACAACTTTTCCCTCATGCGGCAACGTTTCGCCTTCCCTCACGATTTGGATTGAACAAATCATTTTTGGAAACCCAATTGAGAGTTCACGCAGCAGCAAGCAAGCAAAAAATGATTCTGAGTCTGAACCTTTCACAAATTTCCCCTGTCCGACGATCTGAATCCTTCACATCTTTTGTTTTCCTGTGTGGATTGTTCTCTCTCACGTTTTCTCTTATATGCTAGTAGTTTTCCTGAACTGGATTGACCAGAATTCGATTTTGTGTCTTTAATTTGAATAACTAGCAAATATTTTAGTTTTGGTATTTTGTAGCAGTCGGTCTGGCACCGAAAATGTTCAGAAATTTGTAAATTTATGTGTGTGTATGTAATCCCTGGTGTCTGCTACATTTTTATACATCCCAGGGATGAGATCACTGTGTGTGCATCCACTTTTGGAATTTTAATTGATTGAAGGAATGTAAATAGAGTCTATACTTGCTTGATAAACCTAGTGTGTGAAAGAACCTCACATACCAATCTAGAAGGATGGTTTTCTTCTTTGCATCCCCTAAATAGCACTGGAAGGGAAGGCATGCCCTGAGAGACTGTGTAGCAGAGAAGGGAATGCTTCCTTGTGTTGGGTGTGTAATTGTTTAGAAATCAGGCTAGATATAGTGTGGGTGTTCATAGATCTGGGGTTGAGCTCACTATCTTAGCAATTAGTCTTTCCACCTCCTTGGCAGCCTGATAAACCCAACTAGAAGGATGGCTTGGATGGTAGCCTGATAAACCCATCTGTTGGCTTGGCTATGTCTCATGTGAATTTGGATAAGTGTAAACCACTACATGTGTAAGTCTGATAAACCCAACTGTGTTGGCTTGACTAAATTTTAATTGTATCCTTGGCTATGGGAGAAGTCTGTTATTGTTCCTTATTCCTTGGGGAAGATCATGCCCAACTCAGGGGTGGCAGTGTTGCTGAGAGATTAAAGAGCACGCTGGCCTATGGTTCGGTGGAACGTTGCAGTGGTATATCTGGTTGCAGAACAAGCTTCTCTTAAGATAAGTATTCTTGTTTATTTAAGTTCTGCAACTGTATTTGCTTATGAAATTTTATGAAATTATCATGAACATGTTGAATGCATGAATGTGTTGAAGGAATGATTTGCTTCCGTTGTATATATATCATGTACATTTTATTATGCATTTGTGTATTTATATGCTTTAAGTTCAGTGCATTTTTTATATATGTGTTGTTGAAGGGGGCTTAGATTTCATGGGTAGATAGATGTTGTTGCGTCCTCTCCGCCGAGTAAGGGTTGGGGACATGACACTTGGGCAGGTAGAACTCCTTTCGGACATATTCGAAAATTTTTATCCATGTGTTGATGGGGTCTTCTTCTTTTTCCATCTTTGTCGATAGATTCTCCCTCCAGTAGTGTACGAAGGTTGACATCTTTAAGGATGCAATGGTGATATTTTCCACCTCCGAGAGTTGATTCACTGCATAGTAAGATTCCATTTGTGTACCCAATTGTCGACGAATTTTTCATCAATCTTTCCTTCAAGGTTCGGTATGTCCAGATTCATTTTAACTTTGAAGGGGATGATTATATCGGAGTGATATCACGTTGAGGATTCCTCGGAGTTTGTAGTGACTCTCATGAGATTCTCACTAAAATGGGTGAACATTTCATTTCACTTGCAAGCCAGTTCTTTTTCTATGAGTTGCTCTATCTCGTTAGTTGCATGTCTATTGTCTACTTCTTCAGCCATATTTTCTTAAGTCGATGGAAGTGTCTGCTTGTGTTGTTGAGTTTGCGAGCATGTTTGAACAGGAATAAGTTAAATAACTTCGATGGAAGTTCTTATGTAACTTAAGCTATGAAAAAATATTGATCTGATACCAATGATCTAGGTCGTTCCTAGGTGCATGTTGGGGACAATAGTCAAGACATATGGACCTCCACAAGGAGAAGAGTTGGGGTGGATATGACCCTTGATGATCAAATCCTAGATTTGTCTACAAATCTCTTCATTTTTTAGAATGGATCTTCTGTAAACAGAGGCATTAGGCAATGAAGAACCAGGAACAAGTTCAATGGAGTGTTTTACCTGACGGTGTAGAGGTACTCCATCTGGTACTTGAAACATGTTCTAGTATTCCTTAAGAATGTTTTCAATCTGTTGTTGTTGTCGAAAGCTGCGTTGGTCAGTGAGTCGAATAGTTGCTACAGTCTTCCTAGAATGTTGAGGCTTGATCAGGATTAATGCAAACTTTTGAGCATGATTGATAAGCTTCTTCATTGTTTTGGCAGATATCATAGCAATTGTTGATGTGGGTTGTCACTCTGGTATTCCATACCATTGGTTTGGGATTTTGGAAATCACCTTCTGAGGTCATGACTGATATGTGTCATGTCGATCCCATATGTAGGGTTTACCAAATAGAGCGTCAACTACAAAAAGCGGTGCCATGTCACAAAATACTTTATCTTCAAAAGGCTTAATGAAGTAGTCGAGTTCGCATTGTCGAGTGATCCTTAGTTCCTGTCTATCCTTCATCCAACCCATATTATAAGGTTGAAGATGCAGAGTGGTGACAAGACCTAATTTCTTTACAAGATCTTCAGAAATGAAGTTCTTTTGGATACCATTCTCCACAATCAGATGTAATGGATTGTTCTGAACCCATAACCATGTATGGAATAGGAACTCTTGCTCCTCCTCACTGACGATGGTAGAGGCTGTCGGAGTGGTCGAGGTCAAATCCAATAGATTTGATGCATATGGATCAAATTCTACAAGGGTTCTGTCGGACAAGTCAAATGTCGACAATTTTTCCAAAAATGTCTTCCAAGCTTTGCATTCTGATGTATCATGCCATGATGAACTGTGATAATCACACCATTTCCCAGTACGATATTGTTTGTTGTGATCCCTCTTATCTTTCTGAAAGTTCTTCTTTGGATGATCAGGCTTTGGTGGAGTCGACTGAGAAGGATTCTTGAACTTGTCGGATTCAGATGGTGACTTCTTATCAGATGTTCAACCTGTTGGCTTGTTCACGAAACGTATTTTTCCTTTCTTTTTAGCTTCAATATTTATGGCATAATGAAATGCATCCAAAAGCGTACTAACAGTTAGGAACTTCGTATCTTGATAAATGTATGGGGATAAGCCACTGACATACTTCAGGACAAACTATTTCTCTTCTTCTTGGACACCAAGTCTATCCATGATTCGATAGAACTCATCGGTGTAATTATGTATGGATTGGTCTTTCCACTGCCTTAGTTGTTGCCACTTATTATATTGTTGTTCAACGTACTTGGTGTAACACCTCGGTTTTGACCCTGTTTGCATTTAAATAAATGATGTAAATAATCATGGTGTGGATCTAGGAAAAATCCCCACCATCGATTTAGTATTTGTGTTTCAGCAATTAAGATGTGGCCGATGTTTATTTTTTTATGCTAGTTGAAAATTAAAAAGATGGACATTATGTTTAAATTGCAATTTTTAATTAAAACCCACAACCGGCTATGTCAACGCAACTAAATGAGATAGGGGAATGATTTTTCCTAAATATGAGGGAGTGGGGGATTGGAAGAGTGGGAAAAAATTTGAATTGGGTAGGGAACCAATTCTGGAAAAATGTTTTTAAATTTTCTTGGGAAAGAAAACACCAAAAACGACCACTTTTCCCTCATGTGACAGCGTTTCACCTTCCCTCACGATTTGGATTGAACAAAACATTTTTGGAAACCCAATTGAGAGTTCACCCAGCATCAAGCAAGCAAAAAATGATTCTAATTCGGAACCTTTCACGAATTTCCCCTGTCTGGCAATCTGAATCCTTCACAATTTTTGTTTTCCTGTGTGGATTGTTCTCTCTCACGTTTTCTCTTGTCTGCTAGTAGTTTTCCTGAACTGGATTGACCAGAATTCGATTTTGTGTCTCTAATTTGAATAACCAGCAAATCTTTTAGTTTTGGTATTTTGTAGTAGTCGGTCTGGCACCAACATTGTTCATAAATTTGTAAATTTATGTGTGTGTATGTAATCCCTGGTGTCTACTACATTTTTATACATCCCAGGGATGAGATCACTGTGTGTGCATCCACTTTTGGAATTTTAATTGATTGAAGGAATGTAAATAGTTTCTAGACTTGCTTGATAAACCTAGTGGGTGAAAGAACCTCACAGACCAATCTAGAAGGTTGGTTTTCTTATTTGCATCCCCTGAATAGCACTAGAAGGGAAGGCATGGCCTGAGGGACTGTGTAGCAGAGAAGGGAATGCTTCCTTGTGTTGGGTGTGTAATTGTTTAGAAATTAGTCTAGATATAGTGTGGGTGTTCATAGCTCTGGGGTTGAGCTCACTAGCTTAGCAGTTAGTCTTTCCACCTCCTTAGTAGCCTGATAAACCCAACTCGAAGGATGGCTTGGATGGTAGCCTGATAAACCCATCTGTTGGCTTGGCTGTGTCTCATGTGAATTTGGATAAGTGTAAACTACTACCTGTGTAAGTATGATAAACCCAACTGTGTTGGCTTGACTAAATTTTAATTGTATCCTTAGCTATGGCAGAAATCTGCTATTGTTCCTTATTCCTTGGGGAAGATCATGCCCAACTCGAGGGTGGCAATGTTGCTGAGAGATTAAAGAGCATGCTGGCCTATGGCTGGGTGGAACGTTGCAGTGACATATATAGTTGCGGGACAAGCTTCTCCAAAGATAATTATTCTTTTTTATTTAAGTTCTACAACCGTATTTGCTTATGAAATTTTATGAAATTATCATGAACATGTTGAATGCATGAATGTGTTGAATGAATGATTTGCTTCCATTGTATATATATCATGTACATTTTATTATGCATTTGTGTATTTATATGCTTTAAGTTCAGTGCATTTTTTATATATGTGTTGTTGAAGGGGGATTAGATTTCCTGGGTAGATAGATGTTGTCGCGTCCTCTCTGCCGAGTAAGGGTTGGGGACATGACACTTGGGCAGGTAGAACTCCTTTAGGACATATTCAACAAATTTTATCCATGTGTTGATGGGGTCTTCTTCTTCTTCCATCTTTGTCGATAGATCCTCCCTCCAGCAGTGTATGAAGGTTGACATCTTTAAGGATGCAATGGTGATATTTTCTGCTTCCGAGAGTTGATTCACTGCATAGTAAGATTCCAGTTGTGTACCCAATTATCGACGAATTTTGCATCTATATTTCCTTCAAGGTTCGGTATGTCCAGATTCATTTTCACTTTGAAGGGGATGATTATATCGGAGTGATATCACGTTGAGGATTCCCCAGAGTTTGTAGTGATTCTCATGAGATTCTCACTAAAATGGGTGAACATTTCAGTTCACTTGCGAGCCAGTTCTTTTTCTATGAGTTTCTCTATCTTGTTAGTTGCATGTCTATTGTCTACTTCTTCGGCCATATTTTCTTAAGTCGATGGAAGTGTCTGCTTGTGTTGTTGAGTTTGCGAGCATGTTTGAACAAGAATAAGTTAAATAACTTCGATGGAAGTGCTTATGTAACTTAAGCTCTGAAAAAATCTTGATCCAATACCAATGATCTAGGTCATTCCTAGGTGCACGCTGGGGACAATAGTCAACTGAATGAGTTGAGCACTATTATGGTGGAATCATATAAGAAGAATCATCAAAACATGAAACAAAATAGGTAGACAAGAAATATACACACAAAAAATATGCAAGAATTCAAACCAATTTATCACTTCTGCTCCATGAAAGATAGAGGGATCAGATAGATGTCTATATTACATAACAGTATTGTTGACGGGCGTAGATGACTATGCACGCAACGAGGGAGACAACCCAGACCGGGATCCTTAAAGCAGGCTCCAAGCTGTTTGGGATGGTTGTTCCCGACAGGTTTAAAGGCTCTGTTAGCCTAAAAGTCTAACTATATAAAAATATAAGAGATAAATCTAACACTACTGATTATTTATCAGATATGTATCTATGTCTGTACAAATTAATAAATTTTATTAATTACAGAATTAATCAACTAAGTTAAACCAGTTTATAAAGATAGAAGATTAAATAACTATTAACAAGCTTGATTAATAACAAAGATACATTATATACATCTGTACATAAATAAAAAATGAAAAGAATAATCTGCATCTGACATGAGTATAAACCTCTGTTTCAAATAGATTTTTTAACAATATAATTAACAAAAAAGAAAAACACATTATCCTAACCTACGTACTATCCTGATCAGGAGCAATGCGAAATTTTAAACCGAAATCAGATCTGCTAACAGGACTATCAATAATCTTGAAAATCTTCGAAATGAATTTAAAAATAACCAAGATCATGCAATAGACGTAAAAACCACGTACGTAACGATGTCAGTCACCAATTTACAACATGGCGTTTATTAACAGAATGATAATCAGCATCAATCAATAGCCAAACATAACATATTTGCACAATTTCATAAAAGAGATTATGACAAACATGCATAATATAGAAAAACAATAACAAGACTAGGGATAGCATACACATGTGCTAAGCATAAAACCGTAAACATATATATAATTTATCACCATTTTAAAGATTGTATCTGCTGACAGGAAGCTGTTTCCAGTTACAAAAGATCAAACCGCAGTCTTGTTGTCTCTTTTCCCCAAACTATCGACCCCCTATCCCACATGATCTCTCCCCTTAAATACATGTAATCTTCAAAGATAAATAGTCCTAAAAGCTAGAGATAGCAAAATCGAACCCTCTAACCAATTTCTCTTAAAAATGACAAGTAAGACATGTCATTTTTCCACATACGTGAAAACGCCTAAAAATGGTAAAGATTCGATCCATAAAATCGAAAAACTTCAACGATGAAACAACACCTGGAAGGTCCGATAGTCGATTTGTTTCGATCATGTGGGGGATCATCCAAAAATAGATAGTCATCAAAATCCACGCAAGAACAACAACCATATTGTCTGCAATGCAACACACGAAAATGAAATAATTAACATACATCCAAAAATCAAAATGACAAACACCATATAATAAACAGAAATAAAACAAATCAATACCTGTACAGAGATAACCTGATTGTCAATCCATCAAAACTTCAAAATATGAAATGGATAGAAAATACACCTGAAAACATTACAAATTCACAGGTGCGTTGAAGACTTGGATGTTCACACCACTCGACTGACTCGGCGACTGACCCTTAAACTACATAAGCACAACTTGAGCATTAAGCTCCCGAACCTTTTCTTCGTTCTTATCTTTTTCACTCTGTAATTTAAGAACCCTTCTAATCAGCTTGTTCTTGTGATTCTTTAGATGTAAGATATGTTTATCACTTGAGTCTATTTTCTCCTTTAACTTAATATTATCGGCCTCCATCAAATCGAGATTGGCTACCACTTCGTTTACCCTTTCTTCCATCCTGCGTATTTTGTCTAAGAGACAATTCACAAACAATGGGTGCATCATATCCCCGACTTCACGAAAAATAGGCGAGCTTGTCTCTATAGACTTCTCTTTAAATGGAAGATCTATAATGGGATCCTCTCGAGCGTATTTATCAAACACAAAAATATCTTTACCAATCACAGGAGGACTCTCATCAACAAGGTTCGAAATGAACTCAGGCTGAACATTATTATCATTAACAGGCAGTGGGAGATCTACTTCTTCATCATCTATGACAACAGTCTCAACCTGAACACTATCAGTCACTGGGGTTTTGACAGTATTACCTTTTGCCATGCTCCTAGTAAATCTACCTACCAACTTGGATTTCGGTCTGTATCTTCCATGATTGCAAATTTTATCAATATTATTTTGTGGCGTAATCGGTGACAGAGATGAAAATCTTCTCACGCGTTTAGAAACCAAAGGAGTATTAGCGCTTCTCACTGGAGCAGACATAGGATCATGGCAAGGTTCAGGACTCATACGGTCGGTGTTTGACAAGGGTTTACGTAAATAAGATACTAAAACTGGACTAGGCTCTTTATGCTTGTTACATTCCTCAGGGTTGTGAAACTGGAAATGGCAGAAAGGGGAAAATTCATTGGACTCGACGAACTCATCCCAGGACCGGTTTGACTTCGACATCTCCTTATAAATTAACATGCAGACTAAGCCATGGTGAAAGAGACTATGACTAACATGCTTAGGACCCTTTTTAATGGCAGCAGACATCTTAAACAGACTTTGCAACAGATAATAAGGTAAGTTTAGAGGGAAACCTATAAATGCAGACATCAGCCTGAGATGATAGACGTACGCTGAAGACAAGCGGCTCTCACAAGTCAAGTATCTGTGGATCAAGTCCAGAACAGGGCACCACTCCTTTTTGAAATATTTGCGAGTTACTCCACTGCGGAACGATACTTCTTGACCAGGGTTCTTTAGTAGCTACCGCCACTCAGTAATGTCCATCCTCTTATATTTAAACCATCTCTCACCGGTCAGTGAAAGACCAGTGGTAAGTGCCACTGATCGCTTCTCCACCCGAAAACAGAGATCACCTACTTCTGCCTGAAAATCAACTAGGGATACAGCGAAAACCCTTATGACTTCGGGGTTCGAAATCAGAGAATTTTCTTATAAACGGCATCCACCCAATAGCCTCGACCTTTGCTGGCAGCTCAGGGTTCGAATCTAGCAATTTCATTTCGCAAGGCTCGACCCTCACTACTAGCGCCATGACTGACTGTGTCAAGGCACGTAACCGCACAAAAAAAAAATACCACAGCTCGGCACAAGACAACAAATTAGAGAATGAGCACTCCGGGTAAAGACTGAGCAAGAACAAGTAATGAAACTTAACCTTGTGATAAGCAAAATAATCCATGAACAAACGCAGACTACACCCCTGCAAGTTCGGCATAAACGAAGACATTATCGCTCAGAGAGGTAATCGATTAATGAGGAATGACGGTCGAAGACTCCAG
>LPNX011012104.1:70632-87361 GCA_001517045.1 Pseudotsuga menziesii
GTCCGACATTAATGATATGAAACCCTTCGCTGTACACAAAACAGGTGTTCCATTGACAGATAGCCACGATGGAGGACAAGTACTGGGACTTAAATGTGATGGACAGGGTTTAGTACTAGTGTCATGATAGCATATCTACTTCGCAACAGGTGGATCAAAATTGGAGGCGACGACATAAATTGATCTGACGATAAACCATAATACATATCACCCTTAACGTAGATTCGACTCACCCTTCAAAGGTGGCAGATAATACAACATAATACAAACCATCACGTCGAAACTAGACTTTGGAATATAAACCATATAAAAATCGACATAAACAATTAAATTCAACGATGGTTTGTAAACTTAGGATATGGCACGTAAGATATTTGTTCTTGGACACTCTAGGCTTTATCAGAGTTATAAAGACCCGACCATTCATAACCATTAATCAACTTACAAATGAAATCCATAATAATGTGACAAACCATACCAAGATCAACTATTCCAATATCGTGACCTTATAAATAGTTATAGTAACAAAATCAAACAATAAAATAAATTTATAATGTTTTGGATAAGATGCAAGACTAGGATGACGATAACGGGTATAGAAATCATTAATACTCATCCTTTGATTTTTTAAGTATCAATCCACCCAAAATAATAACTTCATAGTAGTGATTTTCGTTAATCTAATATAGTTCACAAAGGTTGTTTAAAAATATGGAATTTCGCTGAATCAATAGCTCATGGAAGACCACCTTTTCAGTAGCTGATAATTCATAAGATTTTTCCCTTTAAAATTTGAACAGTTCATCAAAACAAAATGGGATTTTGTTTGATGAAATATGTTTTTTAAAGGCCGTTGAGCAGGGGCACAACAGGTACATGCTTATATAGGATGATGAAACTCTTGGGTGACTATCCACTACGTTCAGTTATAAAAGAAGTTATAACGGTTCAAAGTTCAACCATCATAGAGCATGCTGGTATGTTGTATGTAGAGGAAAACTTGTTGAAAGAGGCGAACCTATCAGCTGCAAACTTGTCGAAGGAAAACCTGTCGAAATGAACCCTTCGAAGGAAAACTTGTTGAGGTGAACCTATCGGCTATTGGTTGGATCATGTTTGATTCAGATTTAGAGGAAACTTGTATCTTTTGTGACAACTAGAGTTGCATGAAGTTTTCGGAGAACTCGGTGTTACATGACAAGTTGAAGAACATTGAAATCAAGTATCATTATATCCTATATATGGTGCAGAGAGGAACAGTGAAGCTCCAGTATGTAGTGTAAGAGGAGTAGATAGCTGATATATTGACAAATCTGCTAGCCAAAGTGAAGTTTGAATACTTCATAGATAAGCTTGGTGTCATCCAGATCAAGGCATCTATAAAGAGGGAGTGACTATTTCTCACATGGTGGAAGAAGTGGGTGTTCCTTGGTCCATAATGCACTTATCGTGCTCCTAGCATGCTCCCATGCTAGAGATAATGAAATACTAGAAGACGCGAATGCACTAGAGATAGTTCTCGCATGGTGGGAGACATAGGTGGTAAATGGGACGTGATGCACTTGGGGTTCTCCTAGCATGCTCCCATGTTGGAGATGAAGAGAATTCCACCAATCACAAGACACTTGGTGTGCACGTATGTGATTTTCACATGGTGTAAGACGTAGGTGTTCCTTAGGATGTAATGCACCTAGGGTGCTCCTCATGTGCTCTCATGATGGTAGATGTGGGTTGACTGTTGAGAGATGTAATGCACCTTAGGTGATACTAGGAGATTCTCGATGGTGGAAATACATAGGTGGTCCTTGCGACATATTTCACCTGGTGTGATCCTAATGTGCTCCCATGCTAGTAGAATGCAGGTGGTATGTTGGACATGAGGTGTGCATCTGGGATGCCCTCCATATGTAATGATGATATGATCTGGATATGATGAGATGACTATAGGAGAAGCGGGTGATTTCTACGACAATGTAATGTATGGTACCGGGTTGTACCTACATGATGAATTGCTTGTGGATATGATGAAGACTTAGATACGGGATAGGCCTACACCGAACATTAAACAAGGTTGGATCTGTATAAACTTCTTATGATGGATAGATTCAAAATATGTCACTAATCAATGATCGAAAAGATGAGGAATACAACACTAGTGACGTCGATGATCCAGCGATGATGACATGTCCAAAAGTGTTGATGACTATGGTGAGAGAATACCTTCCTAATTAAGAGGGAGTTTTGTTGAAAATGTAACTTCGAAAGATATTCTATTGTATATTATTATTGTATCTTATTGTACCTCCATTGGACATGTTTTCCCTCTATTTCGGTATGCCATTTTTGCATTTGTTCATGCCAGAATATTGAGGTAAAACTTCCATCGTAATTCAGGGAAATAGTCCCTAAAAGAAGTGTTATATAAAATGTATTTTGAGTCTTCATAGGTAGGTCGACCCCAATTAGAGAACCTGGTCAAACTAGTTAGGTAAGTGAGTCACAGAACTGAAGAATATAAATTGGGATGTTCCCTCCCTCATTGTACACACTCACTCACTCTCAAGTTCACATAAGGAGAGAGAGAAGACAAGTTCTCTAGCAGAGAAAGAGAGAGAGCTACAGAAAACTTCTTATTCTTGGCCTTTTTTCCATCTTGTGAGATTGTATTAGTGACAAAACTATTCTGAGGAAGTTTGTGGGGTTTTATCCTTTATGGTTTCCTTGAGGAAAATATTTGTGTCTTGTTATTATTTCAGTAAAATATCCTAATCAATTTGAATTAAAGTACAAACTCTAATAGTTGTCCCATTGAACACTAGTAAAACTAGAAAACAAAGTCTTACATAATGCCAGAATGGAAGCTTGTAAAAAATTCAAACACAACCTAAAACTCATCTCTTGGTAATTAAAGAAATATTAATGTGGATATCAGTTTATTAGATAGAAATTATTCTTCTTACCATTCTAACACTCAAGAGAAGGAAAGGCCCAATAGTAATGAATAAGTATAGACCTCAGTACCTCAGCTACCTTTAATCATCAAGAGTCATTCCATTCCTATATTCATTTCCCAATTATACAATATCATGTCTACTAGGGCCATTCCCATCCCCATCGTGTTATTTATAGTCAATGTTGAATCAAATAAGACCCTACCTAAAACAATAACATGCATTTTTTTCATGTGTCCTAGAACTTGCAAGGAAACTGCTAAGAAACTACCAATGAGAATATATTAGCTTAGTTTACCAAAAACTCTTAAAGCACAAGAGAGTAAAATGAAGAACTACATACAGATCAACAATTACAACTTTAAATTCCATGTTTAAAGTTCACCAACAATGATGATTTTAGTGGAATTTGAAGACCATCAAAGATAATACAGTGTATGTTACTATTGGTCCAAACAAGAATTTCCAAGAATAAAAACTCCTAGAGTAGAACTTGTATATGGTATTCCATGCAGCATTATAATAAACATCGAAATTTAATATTCGGTGCCTCATTAGAACAATCTAGGAGAGCAAAGACATGGATCAAAATCATCACAAAAATAACTAAAAATCTAACTCTAGAAATTGAAACAATCTAGATGCATGTCTCTTCATGCACATATATGCATATGTAAACAAAGAGTGAGCAAAGTTCCTTACAATTTTAATATGTATTTCAAAGAAAGAAGATACTTGAAGAAGCATGTGTAAACAAGAGTGAGAATATTTCCTTAAAATTATCATATGTATCAAAATAGAAAGATACTTGAAATACACACACACATATATGTGTGTGTGTGTGTGTGTGTGTGGTACTTCAAATGCCATCCATTTCCAAAATAGCTAACAAAATATTTAAACTAATTAGCTCAATATTGTGATCAATCATGATTAAGTTTTAACGTCTGAAACTTCTACCACATGATTTACCATCCACGACAAACAATAAAATGTAAGAGTGCAATTTAACCAAAAGTTGTTGTTGTATAGGATAAATAATCACAATGCTCATATCATCAAAGAACCCCACAACAACAACTCAGCTCAAATTCTTTAGTGTAGATGAACAAGTTGCATCCCTCTGAAAGAGATAGGGATTGATGTGTGTCAACTTTCACAAGATTGGAACCACACTTGCAACATAATTACCTCTTACTCAATCAATCCCAAATTGTCTCTGCATTTCAATTCTAACAAGTGGTTTTAATAACTTAAAAACACTACAACTAGAAATTGACTATGAATCCCCTGTTTTACTAGTGTCTTATTCCACACCCTTCAGATCCAGACATTTTTATTTTTGTCATGTTTTATTAAGAATTTGTAAGTAAAAAATAAAAGGTTAAACATTTAAAACCTACATAATTTATACAAAGATATGTCTCTTTCTAGGTTTGATGTCTTTGGAATATAAAAAACTAACCAGATCTTATAATTTTGGTAGAAGGAAAGAAGAATGGGAAATTGGTTGTTGGTTCAGTGATTGCGATTAAACATAAAGAGTCTAAGTGAATAACCAATTTACTTGAAGGTGTAGGTTTTTTTCCATATGAGGAAGAAGTTTCTAATGGGGTAGGTAAAATGTCTCAAACTAGCATGTATTGACCTGGTATTGATGTTACTTAGGCTATGTTTCTGAAATAGATGACTTGGAGACATCGAGAAAAGACTAAGATAGTGTTAAAGTTTTAGGTTTTCTTTCAAAAATTAACTAACTTGTGCAAAAAATCAACTCAAGTACTCAAAAGATTGAAGTAGAAATTACAGCAGTGACAAATGCAAGATAATTTTAACATGATTTTCATCTCTTTCAACTTTAACATGGCCAAAGGTCCATGTGTTAAAGTTGAAATGTACAATAATAATAAAAATACAACAACATTGAAAATAAGCTAATGAATAATAAAAACCAAACTAATATATACCATCAACAAAAGAGAACAACATAACTGGTTTAGGCCTTTGTTATACTCGGATATCTTTTTCAAATAAGACCTTCTCTTCTGAAGATAATTCACTACGGAACAATGGGAATACCTTAGAGAGAAACATAGTTTGTAGTAGGGTAAGGTTAGACCAATACATACCTCAAGTGTCTTAAACAAAATAATACAAAAAAGAAGACGAGCATTTAAACCCTTGCTGCAATAAATGATTGTCTTTAGAACAATCATACATCAAAAAATTTGCAACACCCTTCAAGTTAGCAGAGGTAGCCTCAATCTATGCACTAGCACCCTCAAAAATGAGGAAAAAAACAAAGGCACCCTTATAGCAGGATAAGCAAAGGTCACAACAGCCCAATAAGAATCACAGCTCAGACTTAACAGTCCACAAGGCTCACGTCCCTACTTAACACCCCATGAAAGGTCATGGATTATTCCAAACAACCCACAAAGGTTAAGAGCTAGGTTTTAGTAGCCAAACAAGGTAATGTCTCATCCCAAACAAATGACATAGTTCAAAACCTAGTTAAGGGAGCAAAAACAAGGTCACAACCTAACTCAAGTAGCACCAACAAGGTCATGGTCCAACTCAAAAACAGTCCACAAGGTCACGACCCAGCTCAATGAGCACAAATAAGGTCATGGTTCAGTTCAATACCTCACAAAAGGTAACGACCTAGTTTATAATATTAGTATCCCAACAAGAAGGGTCATGTCCCATTATATTAGCATCCCAACAAGAAAGGTCATGACCCAGTATATTAGAAACCCACCAAGAAGATCACGATTTTCCTAATATGCTAGGAAAGAGGTCACGTCTTGCATATAAAAATAAACAATAAACCCTCAAACAAGCAGCAGAGGTAGAAACTTAGTAAGGATGACTTTGGCAGCAACAAACCCTACTCAAGCAAAAAAAAATCCAGCAATGAAGCCTTCGAACAAGCATTGGATTAGATCTCTAATTTTCTCAAGCAATGACAAGTACAAAATGAAGTTTAGTACTTTAATTTATAAACTTGAAAGGTCTTCTAGAAGGTTCATCTATCTAGCCCTACCTTTTAGGATAGTTACCAAAAATAAGCATAAAATAATATTATGTTTACTTAGGGTAGGGTACCAATTATCATATAAAATAAAAAAATTAAAGTTAATTCATCACAACAAAAGGGTCAAGGTACCACAACCAATATGGGTGCTATGACCAATAGGGAAACATAAGACCAAAAGTCACCGACACCAAATATGAGGTACCGATACCAAATATGAAATGAAAACAAGTGGTTGACAGAAAAGGAACAAGAATTGGAGTATGGGCATGTCAAAACCCCAAATTTTCCGAAAATTTTAAAATTTTTCAAATACAGATAAATTTCATAAGTACAGTCAACTAATTGTTTGATTAGTTAAATGTTAATGAATTTGTTATCTGAATTATCTATTTGATTAAGTTTATTTTACAGAACAATTCTTTTTCAGTTTGATGACTTGTTTTTCTTTGCGACCACAAGGTGGAACTGTCATGAAATATTGGGCTTACTTAGCTTTCGAGCTAACCCAGAAAGTTTTCCTTCTCTTACAGACTTACAGGTAAGAAGTTCGAGTGCTGCTTGTCAAAATTCTAAAGCATTCAATTATAATTTCGTTGCACAATAGTAGCTCAGTAAAAGAATATAAATACTACTAAATTTCCAGAGCTCATCGAGGTAAAATCATTAATCTATCTTTCTTTTTAAGACACTAAGGAAATGAGATTTAGTTCTATAAGTAATGGTGACAGCTACTTTCCTTCTAATAGATGTAAATTTATAGTTCTTAAAGCGTACTGAACTTTTTGATGTCTACCAAAGTTGTCAAGTGTAAAAATGCCTTAAATCTTTCTTTGCAAGCAGTTTTAAGAATGATAGAGTTCTATATCAAGGGTCTAATTTAAATTGTGCGTAATTACTATTTATGCCATGATTGATTTGGCTACTGCTTGATATGAACGTAGAGTATTTTGATAAAGAGTTTACGTACCAAAACTCCAACTTCCATTACTTTGAATTTTAAATGGGTTATAACCTTGTTGCATACTACAATCATTTAAATTATACTAGTCTTGGAGGGTTAAATTCCTCTGTACTATAATCACTTGGAAAGTAACATTCAGTTATGGTTAATATATATCATTTAAAAATTTCAAGGTTAAGCCCTTAAGCATTTTGAGACTTATCATGCTTAAAATCAAACCTTGCTAGTTCAATAATAAATCATTCAAAGGTAATGAGACTAACACTAGCAAGAAAGATATTTACCAAGGAATACATAAATTTCTTTTATAACATAACAATTAGCCTAACTTTGAATAAAGTTTAAGTTGGTTTAGTGAATAAATGCCATGTTTATATAACAAAGGGGTCCTGGGATAGACCTCACTTATGATGAGTCTATGGTTCACCCTTGAATCTGAGTTCTATAATCTTTTACTATGATGTCTCTTTTATCTCCTTTACATGCATAATATACTGGGTTAAGTATTGATTCTACCTTTTCTTAAGTTACAATTACTTGGTTGAATGAGTACTTGTTTGTGAGTAAAGTTCTCACCAAGAGAAATAAACGTTATTAATTTCTTTTTATAACATACTTACAAGACTCTATTACTACCATGGTTATAATTGTTGATGTAGAAATGTTTGCATAGTATAGATAAAAAAGGGTTGTAATATTCCCCAAGACCTCGATGATTGCAATGGCAAAGTGATTATAGTAATACGATCTTATGTTTTTCTGTGCAGCGTATGTAATAGGATGTCATTGGAACATGGGTTATAGTTTATCCTTCGATTATCAAACGATTGGAAACATTTACGTTGGAAGGTTCGCTAGGACTATATGCTTACACCCACAACATGAAAATTATTTAGTTGACTAACGCGGCAACGTATTGGCCATATGTTGCATAGTTAAAAAGCACAATAGTGAACCCTAGCTTGTCATTATCCCGTCTACTTTGGGCCTCCTGCCTCTCTGCTACGAAGCTCTCATCTGCTCTGTCACTTGTGTCTTGCTACTAGTAGTCTTCCTTCTTGTTCCACCCTCGTTAGGTCGTCCTGAATGCTCAATAAAGAAGTGCTGTCACCAAAATGTCTGTTGCTTGGGTATAGGCCAGTGGTTCTTCCTTCAGGGTTCCACCACCATAGCTAGTTTAATCTCGAACCTTTCGACTATAAGGAGTTCCTTCCTCCTTGGCCTAGCACTAAGAGTCGTGGTCCTTCAATTTAGAGTTGTTGGGGGCATAGGGTTTTGCAGTGAACTGAGATCTATTTTTGGTTGAAAGCCATCATGGATCTAGGGTTTAAACCTTATCAGGTCGGTGACTGAAAGGCTCTGCTATCGTTAGTTGATGCTATGTAGTAACACCATCTTCCTTGCAGCTGATGAAAAGCTTACTCCTCCTCATGCTGGTGGTAGCGCTTCCTCTCGTAGGTGGTTACATTTCGGTGAAACTTAGAGGTAAGCAACACCATTTACAGTTTTTTATTTTCGTTGCATAGTTGTTTAATATTTAATGATTTGATTTCAATACAAGATATTAACAACATTATGTGTGATGATTCATAGGTGCGAACCTGTCTCTCTCTCTCAGCATGGCTGGTGTGAGGCTATGCCGACTTGCTGGTTCACGGTAAGCCCTGGATATCCATGGCAAATCCTCCTTGTTTGGTCCCTTATGGGATAGTTGTGGGTTGGTCTTCGTGGCCTGTAACCCTTGCGGTTTTGGTTCAAATGGGTTGACCCGTTTGTTGTTTGTTTAATGAAGTTAAACCCTTCGCTTGATACGGGGCCTCCGGCTTAGGCCGAGACTGTAATTTTTTGTTTTGTTTCTGATTACTTTGTATATATATAAATAATGGAAAGGTTATAAAAGCCTCGCACTGTGGATTTTGTTTAAGGCCGTGAGTACATATACTAAATTAAACTCTTCAGTTTGTTAACTCTGTTGTATATTTTAATGCTAGTAGGGTTTTACCCTAACTCGGCCATATAAGAAGTGTTTACAGTTTCTTAAAAAAAATTATCTTTATTTATAAATGTACTTCTGTAAATTATTGGGTTATTACTTATGTTATACAATGTTTGGTTAAGCTTGGTAAATCGAGCATACTATTACCCTGTTGGTTTATTTATTGTGCGTTATTGTAGATAAGTTTTACCGTGTTAATATTTTTAATTATTACCTTTTGGGGGTTTCTGTACATTGTTTTTATAATAACTTACTTTATTATAATAGAATTTGTAAATGTTGTTATATAATTTTTAACCTTCGGAAATATAAGAATTCCATTTTTTTACTGAAGTACTTATGTATCTGTCGGATACAGCTTTTGAGTACAGAAATTGTATTTTGTTTACTGTTTACTATAATGTGATAAGAAAATTACTTATTTACCTAATAATATTGTTCTCATAATTATATATTTATTAGCTTTGTTCTTTGTTTATTTATAATCATAGAATAAAATAGTATTTATTTATTGTGTTCTTATACTTACTGCACTAAATAATTTATAGAAGTACTCTCTGTAATCTATATTATCTTGTCTATGTTACAATGTTAATATTTATAAAATAAAAGAATAAGAACTAACTATGTTCTGCATTTGTTGACATCTTAAAACGATAGGTTAGTAGTTGTAGATTTTTGTTTATGCTTAGCTAGATAGAACAAAATGAATGAATAACTTGTACATTACTATCCATAAGTAAATTCTGAAACCAACTTGATTATCTGTAGGAGTAAATCAAGATTTTTGCTATTCTTTATTTCAATTTGATTATTATACATACAGTAATTAATTAGCCTAAATTGGAAAGAAGTAAACTGTAAAGCTGTAAAGCATTTTTATTTAGCTTAATCCTACTCTAACTTAATGATTATATTATTTTCTTTGTATTAAAATAAGTAATAAGATTACTGAAGGTAAATACTATATCAATAACTCTTTTATCTATTCACACATACTACTATCAGTAAAATAATATAGCTTCCTTCTCTGTTTCTAATAAACTGGCAATCTCAGTCCCGGTTTACCACCACTTTTGGTACAAAAGATATTTCTTCTGATAACAAAATAAAAGGAAATATTCTATTATTTAACTAAAATCTAAACCTACATTTGCATCATATCATCTTCATTTATATAATTTCACCACATGTGCTGGAGTACAATCTGGATCACTCCAGATGAGGAAAAACACAGGTAGGGTTTGTTTCTCATTAACCATAATTTCATTACTAAACAAACTAAGTTATCCTATCCTCTAAGTTTCTACATCATAACTGCAATTACATCATTCAATCATACATAGATAATAACACAGAAATTAAACAATAACATAACCTGTTCTGAGATCTTGGACAACAACAGCAATGGGAGGCTATTCCTCTCTACCAACTCCTGGAGAGCGCTCAAACAATGACTCCTCGGGACACCCGAGCTTGCTCTGGTATCTTTGGATGGAAATAGGTGCAGCAGTATTCAAGTACCAGTCTTGAGACTCAATACCAATCTTGATTTTATCAGTAAATTCTCTCAGCTAGCAAGCTGTATCAGACCAAGTTACTGTAGATTATCTCTCAAAACACCTTCCTTACAATTTTCCCTCTTTTTCCATTGAATTCCTTGAAGTGCATTCCACCTGAATGATTCTTCTCTTGGAAAATATCTGAGCAGCCTTAGCTCTCTACATTGGGTACTTTTAAAAGATTTCCTAGGTTTTTTTGGGTTAGTTGTCATTTATTGAGCCACCTGCTCTGATCCCACTTTCTTGGGGGATCATGACCCCAAATGTAGGGAAGTTTACACCTGCGACATATGAAGTGTTTGAGGATGCTGCCACTTGTCTTTTTCTCTCCACCTAGTTCCTTCCACTAGTTTGACCAGTAACACTCTTATTAACAGCTCTCCCAAGCTGTTGTCTCCACTTTTTATTTATTAAAAATAAAATATTCAGAATTACATTCCACATATTTTGACTCTACTGAGTCATTAGTTCCTACTTAGCATTAAATTTAATATAATGTCTTAGGAAATAAAATTAAAACAATTAATATTATTTTACAAAATTGGGGTATGTGACATACACACCCCCTTAAAATGTAACATCGTCCTCGATGTTACTTATTCTTCATCTTCTGCAATCCCCTGGAACAGATTTGGGTATGCTTCCCGCATATTACTTTCCAGTTCCCAAGTGGGCTCTTTAGGACTAAGGTGCTTCCATTGCACCTTCACCTATCCAATGGTGCAGTTCCGTAGTGTAATTTCCCTCCTCCCAAGGATACAGTCCGGTTCCACTAGAATTTATCCTTCTGGTTCCACCTGTACAACATTCCAATCAACCACATGAGTAGCATCATGAACATACTTCTTCAAAATAGAGATATGAAAAACATTATGTACTTTCAAGTTAGGTGGTAATGCTAGATGGTATGCAACTTGATCAATCCTAGACAAAATTTTGAATGGACCACAGTAATGTGGTGCTAACTTTGGACAACTCCCTAATCTTAGAGAGATTTTCTTTGACCTTACCTTGATGAACACATGTTCACCTACCTGGAACTCCTTTGGATTTATTTTCAAATCTGCTTGACTCTTTTGCCGATCCTATGCCACCTTCAAATTTCCATGCACTTGCTTCACAATTTCCTCCATTTCCTTCAATAATTCTGGTCCTAACACCAATCTATCTACTGGATTATTCCAAGAGATAGGAGTGTTGTATTTACGTCCATATAAAATTTCAAATGGACTAAATTTAGCTGATGATTGATAGTTATTATTATATGCAAACTCTGCTAGATGTAAGTAGTCTTCCACTTACCTGGTTGATCTTTAACATACATCCTTAATAAATCCTCCAACACCTGATTTACTCTTTCAGTTTGTCCATCTGTTTGAGGATGGAAGGAGGTACTGAAATTCAATGTTGTATTTAATCCTTTAAACAAGGACTTCCAAAAATTTCCTGTGAATTTAGGATCCATGTCTAAGATTATAACCTTCGCTACTCCATGTAACCGAAAAATCTGCTTTAAGAAGATGTCAGCTATATTGGCAACCTTGTAAGTAGTTTTGACAGGAATAAAATGTGTTGCCTTGCTTAACTTGTCAACTACCACCATAATAGAGTCATTTTGATTCTAATTTCTGGGCAGTCCAGTAATAAAATCTAAGCTAATCACTTCCCATTTCCATCTAGGAATAGGTAAAGGTTGTAGCAAACTAGCTGGATGTTGATGTTCGGTTTTCACCTGTTGACAGTCTAAACACCTATAAATGTATTCAGCTACCTCAAATTTCATGTTTGGCCAAAAATATTCTTTTCTTAGCATGGTTACAGTCTTTTGATAACTTGGGTGTCCTGAATATGGTGTTTTATGGACTTCGTCCAGAATTAACAACTTAGCCTTAGGCACATTAGGCACATACAGTTTATCTTTAAATAATAAAAATCCATTTCCATTTAAAATATAACCTTTTATTAATCTTTTCATGGGTTCTTCCTTAGCTGTAATTTGCAATTTCTGATAAATTTCATCTTGTTTTACCCCTTCTTTAAGTTGTTCATTTAAATCAGAAGCATAAGTTTGATTGCTGCTGTAAAGTTCATCTTTGCATTTCTGCTTAATGCATCAACCACCTTATTTTCCTTACCCTTTATGTGCTGGATTTCAAAATCATATTCACTCAAGAAGGCTAACCACCTTGCTTGTCTAGCATTTAAATTAGGCTGATCTAAAAGATATTTCAGTCCTTTATTATCAGTCATTAGAATAAATTTTCTACCTATTAAATGATGTCACCACATTTTTAAGGCATGTATAACAGCCGCAAGTTCTAGATCATAATTTGCATAATTCTTTTCATGAATTTTTAAATTCCTAGACTCATAGGCAATGACATGCCTGCCTTGAGTTAGAACACCGCCTAAGCCATCATTACAGGCATCAGTGCATACTACGAAGTCCTTATTAGGATCTGTTATTATTATAATAGGTGCACTAGTCAATAAGGTTTTTAATTTCTTAAAACTTTCTTCACATTTTGATTTCCAATCAAATTTCTTGCCTTTATTTTGCAAGGAAGTGATCGGATTTGCTATTTTTGAAAAGCCTTCAATGAATCTCCGGTAATTCCCATGAATGACCTAACATCCGTTACATCTTTAGGAACCGACCAATCTTCGATTGCTCGAATCTTTTCTAGATCTACTAAAATTCCTTCCTTAGTCACTACGTGACCTAAGTACTGAATTTCATCCTTAAAGAAGTCACACTTACTAAATTTCGCGAAGAGTTGTTGTTCTCACAACTCTTGTAAAACTATGTTTAGGTGTTCTTTATGTTCTTCTTCCGTTTTAGAGTAAATTAATATGTCCTCGATAAACACGACCACAAATTTATCTAAGTACTTATGCATTATATTACTCATTAAGCACATAAAGACGGATGGGGCATTAGTAAGCCCAAATGGCATTACGACAAACTCGTAGTGTCCATACCTTGTTCTAAAGGCTGTATTGAAGATATCTTCATCCTTAATTCTTACTTGATGATATCCTAACCTCAAGTCTATCTTTGAGAACACTGTGGCTCCACGTATTTGATCAAACAGATCATCTATGCGGGGCAACGAATATTTGTTTTTAATAGTCATCTTGTTTAGCTCACGGTAGTCTATGCATAGTCGCATAGTTCTGTATTTATTTTTAACAAAGATGACCGGTGCTCCCCAAGGAGACACACTAGGTCGAATGTACTTTTTATCAATTAACTCTTTTAATTGTGATTTTAACTCATTAAGTTCTAAAATGTTCATTCGATACGGAGCTTTTGAGCTAGGTACTGCACCCGGTACCAGCTCAATAGTGAAATCCAATTCCCTCCTTGGAGGTAATCCTGGAATTTCTTCTGGGAATACGTCAGTATATTCTTTTAAAATAGGAATATCTTCTATTTTTAACTTATCTATTTCAGTTTTACCTTCCTCATCTGTAATATTTACTGTATAGGCTTTACATCCTTTTCTAACAGCTCTTTTAAGTTGTAAAGCAGAAATCTGTCTGATTATAGTTTTTCTAGTAATACCCTTAACCTTTACTTGTTGTTGATCATTATTTAAACACGTGAAAGTTTTATCGTAACAATTTAAAACTACCTTATGCTGTTCTAACCAATCCATGCCAATCAGTAAATAATATGAGCCAAGTGGAAAAACATTAAGCTTAACTGTAGTTTTAAATTCATCCATAAGTAAAGCACATTCTTTCACAAAACAAGTTACTTTTCTTTTTTCCCCAGTGGCTAATTGAACTAACCAGGAATTCTCAAACTTATCTACAGATAACTTACATTTCTCCACTATCTGAGGTGCAATGTAACTAAGACTAGCTCCTGGATCAATTAAAATGGTTATAGGGGTTTGATTAATCATACCTTCTACTTCCACCATGGAATTCTGATAATCATCTTGGCAGTTCTCCAAAGCTACATTAATCCTGGGCATACTCCTCGCTAGTTCTCCAACGGTCATCTCCTCCTGCACAGTATGAATATTACTGACTTACTTTTTCCGATTTGGGCAGACCGAGGCATAGTGCGGGCCATTACATTCCCAGCACTTAACAGGCTCCTTACGTTCAAAACTCTTGGTAAAATTCCCATGGTTATTTGCAGCTTCCTTGCCCTTAAAATTATTTGAATTATTGGAAGTACCATTTCTATTTCCCTGGAAATTCTTATTGTTAGAATAATTTTTAGTCTTATTATTCTTGAAATTCCTTTGGGGTACAAATTCCTTCTTCTTAAACTCAGGCTAATTGTTATTTTTCTTAGCCTTCCAGTTATCTAAGCCCTCTTTCTTTCAGTTCTGCTCAAAACAAAAATTAGCCTTCCTCATGGCTTCCTCCAGAGTCTTCGGGTTATCATATTCAATTCTGTCCTTAATATGATATGGTAGACAGCTGAGAAATCGCTGCACTTTAGGTTTCTCGTCTACTAGGTAAGGTACATACCTAAGCAAGCTTAAGAATTTACTGTTCAAATCCTTCATAGTTATTGAACCTAACTTTAATTCATAAAACTCTTTAGCTCTTTCTTCGTAATATTGCTCGGACAAAAATTTCTTCTTGAAATACCTTTTAAAGGTACTCCAATTAACTTCTTTTTCTCTGATACCCTTGACTCTCTTCAGATCTTGCCACCATATGTCATCTTTTCCGAAGAGGTTATATATTGCCATCCTTGCCTTTAGCTGATTAGAGTAATTATATATATGAAAATATTTCCTCATCCTGGACAACCAGGACTCTGCTTCCTCCCCTTTCTCGGTCTCTCCGTTAAAATTTGGGGGCTTTATCTTTTTAAACTCCCCTAAAATTTCCTCATATGGTCTGTATTTCTTCTTTCTGACATACAAATCAGCCTCACTACTATCACTAGTAGTATGGTAACTTTATCATTCACCGAACCCTTCAGATGATTAACTACTTTCAGTTTTTGCCATCTTCATCTTTTTAGATCTTCTTTGATGAATAACATCTTCAGATTCTGATCTTCTGCTCCTTCCTTCATTTTGGAACTTTTCTATTAAAATTTGGTTCAATTCTTCCTAAGCCTTCAAAATCCTCTCATTCTCCCTCTTGACTGATTCCATTTCAGTATTCAAATCTTTTACAGTCTGCAACAGCTCTGAAGAGTTGGTAGTCACCTCTTCTAGCATAGGTTCTCTAGGCAATTGTCTTGTTTCTGTGTCTGGAGACTCCACCTATGCATACTCTCCTAGCTTTTCCATACCTTCTTGTTAAACTTCAGATAAAGGAATTTTTTGTTCTTAACATAGAACAGAATATATGTTAGCATCTTATTTTAATTTACGGTTCTATGAAAGCTAGTTGGGCTGCATCAAGGCCCAGTGTTTGAACCTTGAGCTCTGATACCACATGTCAAAACCCCAAATTTTCCGAAAAATTTAAATTTTTTCAAATACAGATAAATTTCATAAGTACAGTCAACTAATTGTTTAATTAGTTAAATGTTAATGAATTCTTTATCTGAATTATCTATTTGATTAAGTTTATTTTACAGAACAATTCTTTTTCAGTTTGATGACTTGTTTTTTTTTGCGACCACAAGGTGGAACTGTCATGAAATTCTGGGCTTACTTAGCTTTCGAGCTAACGCAGAAATTTTTCCTTCTCTTACAAACTTACAGGTAAGAAGTTCGAGTGCTGCTTGTCAAAATTCTAAAGAATTCAATTATAAGTTCGTTGCACAATAGTAGCTCAGTAAAATAATATAAATACTACTAAATTTCCAAAGCTCATCGAGGTAAAATCATTAATCTATCCTACTTTTTAAGACACTAAGGAAATGAGATTTATTTCTATAAGTAATGGCGACAGCTGCTTTCCTTCTAATAGATGTAAATTTATAGTTCTTAAAGCATACTGAACTTTCTGATGTCTACCAAAGTTGTCAAGTGTAAAAATGCCTTAAATCTTTCTTTGCAAGCAGTTTTAAGAATGACAGAGTTCTATATCAAGGGTCTAATTTAAATTGTGCGTAATTACTATTTACGACATGATTGATTTGGCTACTGCTTGATATGAACATAGTGTATTTTGACAAAGATTTTACGTACCAAAACTCCCACTTCCATTACTTTGAAGTTTAAAGGGGTTATAACCTTGTTGCATACTACAATCATTTAAATTATACTAGTGTTGGAGGGTTAAATT
>LPNX011012104.1:95059-129649 GCA_001517045.1 Pseudotsuga menziesii
GTCGGTAAAATTAATATATTGCTAGCCTGAATTTCTACAGTACCAGTCTTGAGACTCAATACGAATCCTGATTTTATCAGTAAATTCTCTTAGATAGCAAGTTGTATCAGACCAAGTTACTGTAGATTATCTCTCGAAACACCTTCCTTACAATTTTCTCTCTTTTCCCAATGAATTCCTTGAAGTGCATTCCACCTGAATGATTCTTCTCTTGGAAAATATATGAGCAGCCTCAGCTCTCTACATTGGGTACTTTTAAAAGATTGCCTAGGTCTTTTTGGGTTAGTTGTCATTTATTGAGCCACCTGCTCTAATCCCACTTTCGTGGGGGATCATGACCCCAAATGTAGGGAAGTTGCCACCTGCAACATAGGAAGTGTTTGAGGATGCTTCCACTTGTCTTTTGCTCTCCACCTAGTTCCTTCCACCAGTTTGACCAGTAACACTCTTATTAACAGCTCTCCCAAGTTGTTGTCTCCACTTTTTATTGATTAAAAATAAAATATTCAGAATTACATTCCACTTCTTTTGACTCTGCTGAGTCATCAGTTCCTACTTAGCATTAAATTTAACATAATGTCTTAGGAAATCAAATTAAAAAAATTAACATTATTTTACAAAATTGGGGTATGTGACAGGCATGGAATAGAAATAAGTAGGGAAAGGAATCAAGAATCACCAATGGTTTTCCCCATCTATTGGAAGGTCCGTTTTATAAAAAAATATCTACTCAAAACTTGCACAAAAGCATCCTTGTCTTTACACAATATGGAGTTTCAAATAAGGGAAAAGAAATAGTACTATTAATACAAAAGCCAGCTCCCTTTTTTACTTGTTCATATCCTAAATTCAGAGACCAAAGGTAGCACGTTCATTGTCTTATCCTTTAACAAAAACATAAATCTTCTTGGTACAAATCATGGTTAAATTCAACATGAATGGCATGCTTAAATTATTCCCAAATAGCAATAAAAACACAAAATAATAGCATTTGTGTGATAAAATATTGTGCCTACCCTACCAAATGCATAAACGGTTTTATAGCAAATACATCAACAACTAAATCTCTTCAAAAGTGACACCTTTATCTTTTAGAAATAATGACTATTCCTAGTGGTTTTCTCTCTAAAACACAACAACATCACCCTCATAACAACTACAACTTTTTTCATTGATCCAAATGGCTATAATATCTTACCATAAACCCTACAAGGGGAGAATCTTGAATTTTTTTGAGATAGACAAAGAAGTGGAACCTAGGTAAGGGAAAACATAAAATCCAACACAAGTTTTGGCATGAAGAACATGAAATGCATCCAATGCACATTCTCCTCTTTGAAAAATAAAATATTTCAACAAAGAACTAAGAACTAGGAACTTTTGTTGACTTCTACTATTATGCACTATTGGTTACTTCAAAATGTAATCATCTATCTACAAGATAATATCCTAGTAATATGCTGCGAATGGTAATTAACAAAATGGCCCAGGTCCAAACCCTGCTAGGTGTACATTCATTCGAAACGTTTCCATGAAAATATTCACAGAAATCATTTTGTCAGTCAACAAGGAGAGAATCTGGACCGTGGGATTTTTAACATAATAGCTCAATAAGTGTTTCTCAACAACTATTACAAAAATAGAAATGGAGGGAAAAAAAATTAATAGCATGTATTTCAAAATAATCAATATTCACGATCTATCCAGACAAACTGAAAGCTAAAATCTTCACAAAGTATTTTCTCTTACTCGAGTTCATGGGTATGTAATAGACCTTTTTGATAGAAATGAAATTTGGATATGTTCTGTTTCTCATTGTCTTCATATCTTACATGCTAACTCCAAATCTACTTGCAATTGGAACAAGAGTATCATGATTTTATAGAACATAACTCAAGAGTTAATTCAGTACATTATTGGAGAACCCATAGAATATATAGAGGATATATGCATTATCCACTACCCCCAAATGAGCAATTATTGATGAATTAGGCAACTCTGCAAATCCTTCTTAATACATTTCTACCATTGGTGCAAAAAACCCACCATTTTTCATGGTAGTATATGTAGTGCAATTCACGTATTGCCTCCTAAAATAGAAGAAGGAACAACTCTTCTTTACAAATACATACTGATCCTTGGCATCGAAGCTTTGATCAAAGGTAATGTTAGTAGAGTTAACATAAAAAAGTTATTGCATTGTCATCAATGTATCAGTAGCATGTATCTTGTGAGTGATTAAATGTTTAGAAACCCAAGTATTGTCAAAACAAAGAATAGGAGTGGTGGAGTAAGATGGTGTTGGATTGAAGGAGTTTGTAGAGAATGAAACATACAAAATAAATACTAAATAAAGGAAATCTTAAAAAAAAAACAGTATTCATATATTTCCTTATACATTTAGCTTTCCTAGTACTTCCCTACTATATTAGTGTCCATAATCAAAAGCACATTATACTTAAGTCCATGAATTCAAAAAATTTCAAATCCATGACGGGTGGGATCAACCTCGGAAGAAGAGTTGGATTCCCCTAAGATACATATCAAAAGCAAGCCTTGATGAACCTTAAACCCATTAGGTAGAGTTGGAGTTTCATAAAGAAATCTTTCTCTCAATACACACTACAAAAGCAAGAATTGGGCTACCTTCAAATCCTTCGTAGAACCTCAATCATATATATTGAATTGAAAGTAAAAGAGTGATTTTCATTCAAATAATTGCTTGAATACAGTTAATCATTTCCAAACAAACATAACTTAGGCCATTTCAATTTACTCAGTAAGCACTTGATTTGTTTCTCAATTTTTGACATATAATTGGTCTGTTGATGGATCCCTGGGAATTTATCTTCCTAACATTAAATATATCAGTGAGGCTTGCATTGCTACACATCACATAATATAGAGGTCTGAGGGAGTACTAGAAATAGATTTTGATGACCAAAATGAGCAGGTGGTAGACAAATTATTGGGAGATATTGTTTTAAAAATTGGTTAATTTCTATACCCATCTAGGCCCCACACAAATATCTTCCATAGCTTATGTCTTACAAATCTTGGTAGCCAAAATGTGGCTCTAGTTAGGATTAGCGGCTCAGTAAAGTCCATAGCGATTTCCTTTTTAGAGAGTTTTTAAATCGAGTGGAAGGGGGTATCATGCTAGATGGCATTTGAATATTATGAAACAACAATTAAAGTGGCAGAGAAATCAGATAGGATTGGTGAGTCAAGAACCATCCCTTTCTGCAACCTCCATTAAAGAGAATATAATGTTTGGGAAACAAAGATCAAGTATGGAGGATATGGTTGCTGCAGTAGTCAATTCCAATTCACACAATTTCATCAGTCAACTATCTGAGGGATATGACACTCAGGTAACTATCAATACTTTTTTCTTCCTATGTAGTACTATAACATGTCCATCTTAGCTTCAAATCTGTTATGAGATGAGAGTTATCCAATTGCCAATAAACAACCTCTTGTGAGTCTCTAATCCATATATTGATGCAAATATTGCAAACATCTATTGTAGGTGGGGGAAGGTAAGGTGTAAAATGTCCAGTGGTCAATAACAATGAATACCCATTTCCATAGCTTTGATAAGGAACCCCCCAAGCCCCGAGTCTTCTTCTTGATGAAGCAACAAGTGCATTGGATGCAAAATTTAAGAATATCATTCAAAATGCCCATGGATTTTCTCAAAAGGAGAAATTCTACACTACATACGTTAGGGTTGTTACATAACTCCAGAATATGTGTTGTTGAATGATTGTTAAGATTTGGTAACTACTAAGTTCTTACATTTTATGGCATAACTCCACATTTATAAGTGTGGAATTAATGTCACTCACATTTATAAATGTGGAAGTATTATTATTCACATTCATAATTTCTACTCACATTCATATTATGTAACACCCACATTAATATTGAAAACCTAATTTAAAACGCATTTTTTTTTTCAAAATTTCAAAGAATTTTACTCAGTCATACATATACTATAAAAAAGTTAAAAGAAATTAAATTCTCAATAGATTCTTCCAAAGAAATGTAATTTTTGAATCATCACATCATTACAAGAAAGTCATACAAAATGAAACGAAATGAAATCACATCAATAGAACATGCAATTTAACTCAAAGGGAGTCATCTTCTTCTAAATAAAAAAACCTTAATTACATCTCAATTAACATCTCAAAAATTATGATCTCACCCAACCTATTTCTTTCTTCTTACACTTGTAATTTATATTAATGTACAATAAAATAATCATCATTCACTTTACTTAACAATTCCATATATAACTGAAAAAACCAAAACTATTCATATATTAAATGTGAATGTATAAGTTCCATACCTTATGGTAAAATATATACATTAATTAGAATATATATATATATATATGAGTGTGTGTATATATATATTATAATTAGGGGGGTCAATATCTGCGGTTAGGGAATAGTACGAAGAAAAACAGTGCGAATCAAAGAAACACAGGAACAGGAAAGATAAAGTTTTTATTATTTTATGACTCCACCTCACCAGCGGTACATATTTTCACGCACCCACCACAAGTGATGAACTAACAACATGAAGAGATGTCCCATCCCATGCTTGAAACTCCAAAGCTTGGGTTTCCAAGAAGGAAGGAGGATACAACAATAATAACAAATAAAGGTGGAGAGCATGCAGAAAAAGACGAACAAGAGCCAAAGAAAAAAAACATGCAGCATCCTTAATAGTCGGAAATGATATTTCGATAATAGAAATAGTTGAATATCTTTTGCTAGATTTGTAAGGGTGGTTCTGTGAAAAATCAGTTGGCAAAGTTGCTCTCCATAGGTGGATGGAGGATAACTGGAGCCCCCACCTATGGCAGTTACCAGTGTTCCATATGCTTTCGCGAGGTTGGATACTATTTTGTGTCAAGACTAAGGAAGAAAGGAAAATATTATTAGAGAAAAATTGGCAATGGGGGCCTTCGGGGTTTATTCTCAAGAAATGGAATGTGGATTTTGAAGCAATCAAGGAACCCCAGAACATACAAAAAATATCGGCCATCTTACCAGGACTCCCCATGATGTTCTAGAAGAAGGAAATCTTGGAAGCAATAGGAGACAAAATAGGTAAGTTTATATCCCTGGAGGAAGAATGGGATCAGAAGGTGGAAAGAAGGTGTGAAAAAGTACTAATCGAAGTGGACTTATGTGATGGTTTGTTCCAAGAAATTCATCTTGATCTTGATGGGAGCTTGTGGTGAAAAAGGTTGGACTACTGGCAGATCCCTTTTTGCTTCTTCTCCTGCAGGTAGGTTGGACACATTGCACGAGACTGTCCAAATCCATAATGAAGACCTCTGCAGTACAGAAAATAGTGGGCTAAAAATACTGTACAGAGCAGAGATATGAGCGAATAAGCGATGACAAAAAGTGGTGTTGATCCTATATTCGTTATCATTTTTGGCAATTAAATTAATTATAAACATATGTTTTATTATCTTTTTGTATATTTTATGTCATGCAAATCACTATTCAGCTCAGGTATGTATGAATTTAAGGTTTTTATAAAATCCATTTATTATTATCATTTTATGATTTTATTAATTAAAATTGACAAAATTAAAGCACATTTGATATATTAATTAATTTATATATTTGTTTGCAAATTCTATTATCTTTTGGGAAAAATTAATACCAAGTACGCATTCAGCTTGCCATGTGCATAGCACGTCCAGTTCGACGCCCATCTCGTCATCCAGCTCATTGCGTGAAACTCATTGGTAGTTTTCCAGATGTTAAAACGTGTTGTTGTAGACTATAGTGCTGAAGCACACCAACAAACACACTTCATTCGCCCTAGATCTTCACCCAGCATATCCAGATCATGGTCCATCTTTATGTTCAGCTTTTCATCTAGATCGCTAACCATACTACGCGCTATTGGAAATTGATTTCAGGCATTAAAATGTGAAACAATTTTGTAAACGACCTACTGTCCATGTGTCTGGGTAATGAAGTTTGTGTTCTAGATAATCTGCTACCTTGCAGCCTCCTTTGTCAACACCTCATCAACAGACCATGTGTTAGGTTGTTGTATTAATCCATGTTCTAGAAAACTCGCCTGTGTTCTCCTTTGTTCACCACCAGTTCACCTGCTGCGCTAAGGAAGGAGCTGTGCACCACATCTGAAGACCATTTGTAAGGAAGAAGGAGCATGTGCGGATGTTGTCCAGTGAAGAAGACAAGACTCGTGCTGAAGAAGGGAAGATCCTGTGCGTTGGCCTATGATCTATTATACACCTTAATAGTCGACTAAATTTAGAGAGCAGTCGACCACTAAAGGGTCGACTTTCTCATCTCTGTAAACAATTATATATATCAGCCTCTATGTGAGAGCTCAGTTAGCTAGAGCTAGAGAGTCAGGGAGTTAGGAGAGAATTCACAGTTTATTAGTTTGTTCTTGAGCACATTGTATTTTTTTTCTATAATGTAAATAAAGAGTTGTATGCTTTGTTGTTGAAGATTGCATTTGAGTAGAAGTTAGCCAGGGACCACCCCTGATTGCGAAGAGGGCCCCTCATCAACCACAGGTTTCTTTCTTTTTCTATTGTAGTTAGTTTTTTTTCTAGTTAGTTTTATTATCCCATTTGTTTTCTATAATGCATTTTATTTCCAGAATTAAATAACTAGATTGTGCGCATAGTTTGCTTTTGAATCTACTTTCAATCTTTTCATTTCTAGTTTACTGTTCAGTTTATTTACAAGCAAATAGATAGATTGCTTTTGAATTCAATTCTATCTATTTTCTATTATAAGTTATCAGTTAGGCAATTTAAATTCCAGTTTGTTTGTTAACATGCAATTTTTTCTTTATGTTCATGAATTTTTTTGAGTTTATTTCATGGTTCAATTTGCTTAATAAGTAGGTGTACTTATTTTCTTTATGTATTAGATATGCATCTACACGAATTTAGCTAAAGATTAGATCATTTAGGCTAATTTTTATTATTTTAACTATGCAGACTGTCATTTGGACAACCTGTTTAAACTGTCATTCAACCACCCCTTTCAGGCCTGCAGTTCAGTCTGTCATTCATCCCTTAGTTTAATTTTTAGTGTTTTTAATGTATTTTGAGATTGTTTTCAGTTCTGTTTTGTTAATGTTTGAAGTATTCTTTGATTGAGATAGTTAAATAACAATTTTATTTAACATTGAAGTTAAAGTTAGAGTGTTTTAGGTTATGTATTAAAGTTTTATCATTTTCTTTATTTCTTTTCCCCTTGAATATGTGTTAAGCTATGTTATGTTTTGTTTCTTGAATTTGTTTATGATTCCTTTACTGATGTATTGTTTTGTGTTTATGCCTTTGGATTGATTTATCCTTTGCATGTAAATTTCAGTGTTATATGTGTTATCCTTAGTATGTTTTTAGGTTGTTCCTTTTTCATTGTGTGATTACTGAAAGAGACTTGTAGGACATAATTCAAAGACATTCCTATTAAGTTTTCTACTTGTTTCTTTCTATTTAATTTAATTTATTAATTTTTCTATTTGTTTCTTTCTAATTAATTTTCTTTATTAAGTTTTCTACTTGCTTATTAATTAGGTTTTCCTTGCAGCTTGGTTTCCAAATTAAAGATTAGTTGTTAATATATCATTTCTAGTTTAATAAATTATCAATTATTTAGTTTAATATTTTGTCTCGGTTTAATTAACTTAATAGTTGAATTCTTGGGAGTTTGACTTGGTTTTTCATTTTGAAATATCTTTCGATCTTTTGTTTGTTAAAATATTTTCATGACACCATAGGACCCCCTCTACCTTTGCATATATTTTGTGCCAACTCTAAGCCTACCAACCCCAGTTGATAATTTAAGATCAGATGAATTAATTTAGACATTATAACACCCAACACTTTTGTGACCATTGACGGGGAGTTGTTCTATAAGGTAGAGTAGAATTTTGTATGAAACTCAAAAATACGTTGGTGGTGGGGGAGCGGTAAGACAAGAGGTAAGAACCTGCGCATCTGTTATAACAGGCGCTCCCAAATCTAGCAAAAGTAGTAGCATAGATTTTGTTTAGTTTAAAGTTTTTCGTGAGTAGACTTAGATATCCTCAAGGTATATTTGTCAAGACAGGAAAACTTATCGAAATCCCTACTAATGACAGTAGGGGACGTAATTCCCCAACCACTAACTCAACAGAAAGGTATCGAAAGACGCCTATAGGAAGTAGTTCTAACCAGAAACCTAAGGAGACTCTCTCAGAAGATATTACGAGAGAATCCATAGAAGGAGAAGGAACCTTAGCAGAAGGTCCTAAGGACCTCATTCCTGAGGAGATTCAAGAGGATCAACCATTAGAAATCTCCAGCCCTCCACTAGTTTCGAATCCAATTAACAGTGATTTTTTCACTAGTAGGAGATCCAAATTTCGTTGACTTTGTTGATCCTACCCAAGTAAAATCTCTCTTTGGAACCTCAGTAGATCCAGTCATTTCGCAAATTGAAACTTCTATAGTAGAACCTACTATCCCTTTAGGATTCAATAAAAACACGGTTGATCATAGGAATATCTCTCCCAAAAAAGAACGTTGGGACGCCCCATTGTCACCTCGAAAGGAGCCTCCTAAGTATATTTATGTTAAGAATCCAACTTATATGGAGAGACGGGGAGAAAATGAAGATCATTATGAAGTTAGAAATGAATAAGGAGAAGGGGAAAATGGAACCGAGGATACCTTCGGGTTCCCTATTTTAGATACAATGTAGGATGTAACTATGAAAAACATCCCTCCTTCCTCCTTACCTACTTTCTATGGAAAAAGTAATGAGGACCTGGACACATTCTTGTTCAAGTTCGATATCCTTTGTAGGAGCTATAAGTATCTACAAGATGCTCACAAACTAAAACTCTTTCCCTCTACACTAAAATATTCTTCCTTGAGATGGTTCATGGGATTAGTAGAATTCACTATCAGGACTTGGGATGATATGAAAAATTCATTCTTGCGAAAATATCAAGAGTATTGCAAACCCAAGGACTCTTGACATGATATATTCAAAATACAACAACTTGAAGATGAGAGCCTAGAGGATTATCTCGAAAGGTTCATTTATACATTACATAAACCTAAATATAGTGACCTCCAAGAAGATGCAGTATGTATACTTTTCCTTAATGGGATCTCTGAGGACTTGTTAAAAAGTCTTAATCTCATGGAAGCTGGCGATATTTCTCATAAAAATTTTGCACAAATCGGTGAGATGTGTAAAAATTATTCTAGGAGTAGGGTGAGAGTTGCAAAAAGTTTTTGAGAGCCTTTTAGTAGAAACATAAGAGGAAACATTCCTAGTTCAGGTGGAGTTACAAGAGTAGAGTTAGGAAACCTGTTAGAGAACTTCAAAACTAATATCTTAGGAGCAATGGGTTCTCAACTAGATGCTTTACAAGCCAAGAAAAGGAAGGATGAAGAACGAGCAGCAATGAGTATCTTTTTTCCAAGATGTAGAACTAAACATCCCCAAAGGGAATGTCCATTAAACAACATCTTCGTATGTCACATCTATACAGAATAACACCCAACAGATAACTGCCCATCCCCGCCCGGGTTGCAAGCCATCTATAAGAATGAGGATGTAGCTGAAACATCTAGGATGCCTCTTTGGAAACCTAGAGATTAACCAACATATCAGAACTTTCCATCGCAACCTCCACTCTATTATCCTCTTGATCAACCACCTCAACAATGGAACAATTCAAGTTGGAAGAATTGGCCACCTCAGTACCCTCCTCCTCAATTTCCACAACAGCAATATTGGTCACAAGGATGGAGAGGACAACCATATCTTTAGTCACAACCTATCCCTACACCTAATCATCCTTATTCTCAGCATCAAACAAATTTCTAGCAAATTTCACCTGGATTTGTACCTCCAGTTCCTTTTATCACACAACAACCTCATCACTTTCAGAACGCAAATCCTCCTCGACCAACATTATTACTTGCAAAACCGATACCTAACCCTAATAATAAACCAACTCAAGCTCTTAAAAGCATTGATTTGCAAACTCTCCCATTGTACCTTATTTCGACTATACCTGTACATGAAATTCAATTACGATTGGGAAGAGTTGTGAATGATAAACCCCAAGTCACCAGTCATCATTCATGAACCGAATGAAGAAGAAGAAGATTCAAATGAACCCATGAATGATGCTATTTTGGAGGATGTGAACATTCCAAAGGTTCCAGTACACACCCATCCTCCACAAGAAACTTTGTAGGAGCAAATAATTCCTCCATTTCCAGAAAGACTAGTAATAGAAAAACATGTAGTTCATCCAGAGTATAACATTTTTAATGAATTAAAGAATATCTATATTATAATCCCTCTATTACAAGATATCAAAGACATACCAATCTATAGTAAGGTAATAAAGGAGATATGTATTAAATGCCCAGGAAAGAAGCAAAAGGACCCTCTCACAATTCATGTTATAGGAGAAGTGTCTGAATGTATGATAGGCCAGCCTCGGATTGTAAAATATACAAATCCAAGATCCCCAATAGTGACTGTAATTATAAACAACACTGCCATAGAATATACATTAATCGATTGAGGATCTTCAATTAACATGATTCCCACCGCATTTTTAGAAGTTTTACAGTTGGGAAAATTTCTCTGACCTACTCCTTACATCCTAGAACTAGCAAACCATACTACGATAAAACCCATTGAATTCCTGGATGACATTGTTGTGTCAATAGCCTCATGGGAATACCCTATCAAATTTATGGTCGTAGAATCAAAGGATCCTTCTAAAGGGCATCCTATTATCTCGGGAAGACCATGGTTAGCTACCGCAAATCCTTTTATAGGATGAGGGATGGAGAGATGACTATTTCCAATGGATTTACCACACAAAGACTTATTTTATACCCCCCAGCACAACCAATAACTGAAAATTCATGGTGGTTAAATTGTTCTTTTGGGGATAAAGACTTTGATGATCTCTCCCTTCCTAGTGATTTTTCTTGGGCACTTCAGGAGAAGACCACTGAGAACCACTGAGAATGTATTAAACTAGTTTGTTACTTCAACAACCTGTACAGATTTTCCTCAGTCTTTTTCTCAACTCGATGAGATTTTTGGAGATAAGTTTCAAGAGAATATGGCTCTTTCCATGTTTACAGAAACACCTTCTGTCTTCATGATTGAAGATCTTATAGGACCATATACCATACCTTGTGAGGTTGGACCTGAAAAAATTCTACATATAAAAGCAGGATTAAGTGAAAACCAACAAGCACAGTTGGCTTAAAGTTCTTAAGAAATAAGACAAAGCATTTGCATGGGAATACATCGATATGAAGGGTATAAACCTTGACACCTGTGTTCACCATATTTGTATGGATCCAAGCATGTCACCTGTAAGGCAGCCACAAAGGAGGATGGATCTTGCTCTAAAGGATATAGTAAAACAAGAATTACAAAAACTCCTCACTACTGGTTTCATATATCCTATCTTGAATAGTAAATGAGTATCTCCTTTAGTATTAGTCCCAAAGAAAGTCATAGGGAAATGGTGTATTTGTGTTGATTTTAGGGAACTAAACAAAGCTACACTTAAATACTACTTTCCTTTACCCTTTATTGATCAAGTATTAGATACTCTGTTAGGTAAACAGTATTTTTCCTTTCTTGATGGGTATAGTGGTTACAACCAGATTTTAATAGTACCTGAATATCAAGACAATACCACTTTTGCATGCCCTTAGGGAACATACTCTTATCAAGTTTTGCCATTTGGCTTATGTAATGCACCTTCCACTTTCTAGCGAGCAATCTTAGGAATCTTTTCCGATATTATACATGAATGTGTGGAGGTATACATGGATGACTTTATGACCTATGGCAATACTTTTCAAGTAGCCCTTGACAACCTCAAGAAAATCTTGATCTGATGTCAAGAAACGAATTTATCCCTTAGTCACAAAAAATGTAAAATGTTACTAACATAGGGTATACTTTTGGGACACCATGTTTCCTCCCAAGGAATTAAGGTAGACTCTGCGAAGATCGAAGTAATTGTTGGCCTTCCCTCTCCCAAAACTCAAAAAAAGGTAAGAAGCTTTCTTGGTCATGCAGGTTATTACCGCCGTTTTATTGAAAATTTCACTAAAATAGTTGCACCAATGTTTAATTTGCTTACAAAGGCCGCAGAATCTTGTCAAAATTCTTTTGAAATCCTAAAAGCTAAAATATCAGTGGCACCAATACTCAGGGGTTCTAATTGGCCCCTTCCTTTTCACATATCTACCGATGCTTCCGATACAGCCATAGGAGGAGTCCTCAGCCAAAAAGAAGGACAAGAACCTTATGCCATTTATTTTATTAGTAAGAATTTGACTCCTGCCGAACTTAATTGTACTGTTACCGAAAAATAATTTTTGGCAGTATTTTATTCTATTAATAAGTTTCATCATTACATTACACGTAATGAATTTTTTGTGCATGCAAATCACTCCGCCATTAAATTTCTAATGAATAAACCAATCACCAATGGTAGAGTGACCCGGTGGCTTCTTTTATTGCAAGAATTTAACATTACCATCATTGACTGACCTGGTAAAGAAAATCTAGTAGCAAATTTCATTTCCCGTATTCAACATGAAGATGGTACTAAACCAGTTGATGACACTTTTCCTAACAAACATCTATTTGTTGTATCTATTCAAACCCCTTGGTTCACAGATATTGCCAATTATTTAGCAACTGGGAAAATACCAAACCATTTGTCCCCATATGAGAAGCGTCGTATTATAGTTCAGAGTTCCAATTATTCTTGGGTTGATAACAATCTCTTCCGCATTGGTCCAGGTCTCAGTATTCAACAATGCATGCGGGAGGATGAAATGATAGACATCCTCCATGCATGCCATGATGCACCATGTGGAGGACATTTTGCTCATAAGAGGACAACATACAAAGTCTTATATTCTGGTTATTATTGGTCAAGCATTTTTAAAGATGCTGCCAAATATGTTAAACGATGCGATAGTTGTCAAAGAATGGGTAGACCTATGTCATCTGATCAAATGCCTCTACAACCCCAAGTCATGATTGAACCCTTTGAGAAATGGGCTCTTGATTTTGTAGGACCGATTTCTCCCATGTCTCGTAAAATGAAATATATTTTAGTTTGCACAGACTATGTCACCAAATGGGTAGAAGCTAAATCTTTGTTTAGAGCTACAGAGAAATCAGTGGTATAATTCATATATGAAGAAATATTCACCCGGTTTGGTGTACCTAGAGAAATTGTCATAGATCAAGGTACTTAATTTACTTCTAAATTAATGAAAGAACTTACTACGAAATACGGCATCCAACATTGCAAATCTTCACCTTATCACCCTCAGGCTAATGGTCAGGTAGAATCAACTAATAAAGTATTAGAAGCCATTTTAACTAAAACCATTCACTTACATCATAAGGACTGGGTAGATAGACTCCTAGAGGCTTTACGGGCCTATAGCATAACATGGAGAAACAATACCGGACATGCCCCCTATGAGTTAGTGTATGGCAAACAAGTCCTTTTACCTATTGAATTTAAAGTGACCTTTCGTATGGTAGCACAATTAGGCATGAATTTGGATGAAGCACAGAAAGAACGAATATTGCAGATTAATGAGTTAGACGAGATTAGACAAGATGCACTCCAAAGAACCATGCTAATACAGAATCAACGAAATACATGGCATGATAAATTTATTAAACAAAAGCAGTTTAATACTGGAGATTGGGCACTACTATTCGACTCACAGTTTAAAAATTTTAAAGGAAAATTAACTACCCATTGGATGGGTCCATACGAATTAGTTATAGCTTTTGACAATGGGTCGGTAAAAATTAAAACAATTGATGGCTCAGCAGTTTCCTTTGTAGTAAATGGACATAGACTCGGACTTTATGATGAACCGACATCTAAACAGGATTTTATACAAATTTTTTTGCAACAAAATGAAATGGAATTAGTTGAAGGGGAAGCTATTCCTCCTCCTCATGATCCTTGAAAATTATTTTGGGTTATTATCACTTATATATATGTAAATATGTGCTTGTTACTTTGAATAAATAACAGTCATTTCTAATAGATTGTTTACAAGAGACTCTTTTTCTTTTATGTCTTCATGAATAAATTGAATCATCTAACAAGTGGTTTTCGAGTTTGATTACAAGTATTCTATCTCTATAAGTAGCTCATGGAGTATTACTTGGAAAAGGGAAGCATGTTAAAATACTCATCGGGTATCTTAACCTTTCTTGGGGTACTTTTGAAATTTGCAGCTTATAGTGAAAATTAAAAATTTATAATCCTCTATATATCATACTTAACCAGCTCTTCTATGATTCATATGGTTTTTGGTATTTTGATTCAGACATGTATATTTATGATTTAAGGTTTTTTAACAGTTGCTTGATAGACCTACTTTCATTATCATATTTTTCACATTCTCATCTTACACCTATGGATTACTAGTTCATCTTATGCTTGTTGTCAAAACTTGTCTCTCAAGTATTTTGGTGATAACTCAAGAGTAAGTGGAATTTTTGTCTGTGGGGAACATTACTTTTCTTATGAAGAAGAAGGACTATAAGGTTAAAGAACAACTTTAAGTTATTCTCTTTTGACAAGATCTATGGTTATGTCCATTATAAAATTAATTATAAGTTTGTTTTGAAAAATTGAATTGTGTGTTTAGCAGGACTTAACACGCTCTAGTACCAATCGGATTCGATATATTTAATATCATTATACAAGGAAAACCCACTGGAGTACTAAATAGGCTTACTGGCAGCGGGTCAATGCTAAGTAAAAACTCAAAACACAGAAGCTCGATAAATGCAAGTAAAGCCATCGGGGTACTGAACAAGCTCGCTGGTAGCGGGACTATGCTTACATGGTACCAAGGTAAACTCGTCGGGGTACTGAACAACCCTGATGGTAGCGGGCCAATACTGGTAAAAGAGATCTGGTTAATGCACTACTATGCACATAGTTTGTAAAACAATGATAATATGAAGAATTTTTTTTTAGAATTTATGAATATACATGTCACGACCAATTGTTTAACATGTCATTTGAGAATGGTTGTAAGTTGGGATTGACCCTACCCATCTAATTCAACATATACCTAGGATGTCATTATCCTAGAAATGGGACCCATAGATCGTAAATCTCACATACTCCGGGGTAAACTTAAATATTTTTTGATGACAGGATATCTTTAAAATGAGGCATAGATGACTAGTTTTTCCTCTGGCATTCTTTTGGTTCAATTATTCTCACTCAAACGGTCTTTCTAAGCACTGTTATATTTTTCATGAATATACATCTCTGTATCATTTCCATTTACTAATTAGTTAGTTTTTCTTCTTTTCTTTACAAAATAATCAACAACATGATATAACTCCTTAATTTTTATTTTCTGGAACAATCAATTCTCCTCTCTTCTATGGCTTGAGGACACGCCATATCTTTGGTTTGGGGGAAGATGGATTTGGAAAATTAGATTGTTTTTACTTTTCAATATTTATGATTGATCTATTTATTTCTTAAAAATGATAAGTGTTTTCAAGATAATATAAGCAGTGGAACTTGATTATAGCATGAAGCATATTTTTACAGCAAAATCAATATCGAGAGCTATATGAAGAATCAAATGAAGGTCCAAATGAAATACCAAATGGCGATCTGAATAAAACATTGTAATATTATAGGACTTATAATTAAAATTTGCTAACCAAATTTTGTTATTTTTGGCAAATAATTTTTATCTTCATGTGGATGCTTAGAACTTCTTCTTATCATTTCGTTATTTGATATCCTATCATTTTACCCAATCATGCATGTAAAATATTAAATGACTAATTCTCTTGATTATAAATGTGATTTATAATTTTCATGTCATATGTTCAACCTGTCCAAAGTTTTACTTTGGACATGGTTGAATTAATTTTAAACCATATGAATTTACTTACTTATGTATATGCCCGTTGTTGGATCACGTTTCAAAATTCGCTATGATAGTGTGATCTGTTACCTTTCTTTTTGCTCAGTGGGACCTGACATTTCTTCGGTTTGGGGGAATGTTGACTCTATATTTGTTATCATTTTTGGCAATTAAATTAATCATGTAAACATATGTTTTATTATATTTTTGTATATTTTATGTCATGCGGATCACTATTCAGCTCAGGTATGTATGAATTTAAGGTTTTTATAAAATCCATTTATTATTATCATTTCATGATTTTATTAATTAAAATTGACAAAATTAAAGCACATTTGATATATTAATTAATTTATACATTTGTTTCAGATTATATTATCTTTTGGGACAAATTAATACGAAGTACACATTCAGCTTGCCATGCGCACATCACGTCCAGCTCGACACCCAGCTCGTCATCCATCTCGCTGCATGAAACTTGTTGGTAGTTTGCTAGATGTTAAAACATGGTGCTATATACTGTAGTCCTGAAGCGCACCAGAAAACAGACACTTCATTCGCCCTAGATCTGTTCCCAACATATCTAGTTCACGGTCCAGCTTGTTGTTCATCTTTCCGTCCAGATCGCTAACCAAACTGCACACTGTTGGAAATTGATTTTACGCATTAAAATGTGAAACATTTTTGTAAATGACCTATTGTCCATGCTTCTGGGTAATGAAGTTCGTGTTCTAGATAATCTGCTAGCTTGCAGCCTCCTTTGTCGACACCTCATCAACAAACCACGCACTAGGTTGTTGTATTAATCCATGTTCTAGAAAACTCGCCCATGCGTTCTCCTCTGTTCGCCACTAGTTCACCTGCTGCGCTAAGGAAGGAGTTGTGCACCAAATCTGAAGACCATTTGGAAGGAAGAAGGAGCTTGTGCGTACGTTGTCCAGTAAAGAAGACCAGACTCGCGTTGAAGAAGGGAAGATCCAGTGCGTTGGCCTACGATTTGTTATACGCCTTAATAGTCAACTAAATTTAGAGAGCAGTCGACCACTAAAGGGTCGAATTGCTCATCTCTGTAAACAATTATATATATCATCCTCTGTGTGATAGCTCAGTTAGCTAGAGCTAGAGAGTCAAGGAGTTAGGAGAGAATTCACAGTTTATCAATTTGTTCTTGAGCACATTGTATTTCTGTTATATCATCTGAATAAAGAGATGTATGCTTTGTTGTTGAAGATTACATTTGAGTATAAGTTAGCCAGGCACTACCCCTGATTACTAAGAGGGCCCCTCATCAACCCAAGGTTTCTTTATTTTTCTTATTTATTTCTTTTTTCTGTTGTAGTTAGTTTTGTTTCCAGTTAGTTTTATTATCCCATTTGTTTTTTGTAATGCATTTTATTTCCAGAGTTAAATAACTAGATTGCGCACATAGTTTGCTTTTGAATCTACTTTCAGTCTTTTCATTTCTAGTTTACTGTTCAGTTTATTTACAAGCAAATAGATAGATTGCTTTTGAATTCAGTTCTGTCTATTTTATGTTATAAGTTATCAGTTATGCAATTTAAATTTCAGTTTGTTTATTAACATGCAATGTTTTCTTTATGTTCATGAATTTGTTTGAGTTTATTTCATGGTTCAATTTGCTTAATAAGTAGGTTTACTTATTGTCTTTATGTATTAGATCTTCATCTGCATGAATTCAGCTGAAGATTAGATCATTTAGGTTAATTTTTATTATTTTAATTGTGCAGACTGTCATTCGAACAACCTGTTTAAACTATCATTTAACCACCCCTTTCAGACCTACAGTTTAGTCTATCATTCAGCCCTTAGTTTCGTTTTTAGTGTTTTTAATGTATTTTGAGATTGTTTTCAGTTCTGTTTTGTTAATGTTTGAAGTATGCTTTGATTGAGATAGTTAGATAACAGTTTTATTTAACATTGAAGTTAAAGTTAGAGTGTTTTAGGTTATGTATTAAAGTTTTATCATTTTCTTTATTTCTTTTCACCTTGAATATGTGATAAGTTGTGTTATGTTTTGTTTCTTGAATTTGTTTCTGATTTCTTTACTGATGTATTGTTTTGTGTTTATGCCTTTGGATTGATTTATCCTTTGCATGTAAATTTCAGTGTTATATGTGTTATCCTTAGTATGTTTTTAGGTTTTTCATTTTTCATCATGTGATTACTGAAAGAGACTTGTAGGACGAAATTCAAAGACATTCCTATTAAGTTTTCAGGCTTGTTTCTTTCTATTTAATTTTCTTTATTAAGTTTTCTACTTGTTTCTTTCTAATTAATTTTCTTTATTGAGTTTTCTACTTCTTTATTAATTAGGTTTTCCTTGGAGCTTGGTTTCGAATTTAAATATTAGTTGTTAATAGTATCATTTCCAGTTTAATAAATTATCAATTATATAGTTTAATATTTTGTCCCAGTTTAATTAGCTTAATAGTTGAATTCTTAGGAGTTTGACTCGGTTTTTCATTTTGAAAGATCTTTCGATATTTTGTTTGTTAAAATATTTCCATGACACCATAGGACCCCCTCTACCTTCGCATATATTTTGTGTCAACTTTAAGCCTACCAACCCCGGTCGATAATTAAGATTAGGTGAATTAATTTAGATGGTGGAAGCGGCTTTACCTGTGCCTCCTGGTAAGTTGCAACCCCCTCCCAAAAAACTCCCATCTGTCAATACATCAATCACGTCGATTCCTGAGCAGTCCTCTTTAAGGACATTTGTCTTGCATGCTGAAAGCGAGGTGGTAACTCCTGAGGAAACTAAGGACACTTCGAGTCCTAAGCAGTTCCATTCAAGGACATTTGTCGTGCATGCTGGAAGCGCGGTGGTAACTCTTTTTAAGGAAATTAAGGACACTTTTGTTAGCTTAGGTAAAGTGGAAAAAAAGGTGGCATCCCCAAAGGACCCCCCTTCATGGATAAGGCATAAAATATACAATATACGGTCAAAAGAGAATAAGTGTCGAGCTAAGGGCTAGCAGTAGACAAGGTGCCTAAGGTCACCTTGGGGAGGAAATTTCACATTACGATGGCTAAATCACAAGATGAGTTGGATGTAAAGAATGGTAAATAAGCAACGATCAGTAGGGCCCTTAGAGTAGGGAAGGCCCAGGTCAGGGTCACCTGATGCTGGTTCTGTCCTTCAACATGAGGGGGTTGGGGAGCTCCTCCAAAATAAAAGATCTCAAGCGAATGGTTGCTAACCTCAAACCAACGATCATTTTTCTCCAGGAAACAATGATGGAAGGTGTAAAATCCAAGGAAGTATTGGAGTCATGGCTTAAATATTGGAGCTTTGCTTAGATAAGTTCAGAGGGTCATTCGAGTGGTTTGATAACCGCCTGGAATTAGGAATTTGAATAAGTTTTAGTGGTGAAGCATAGCATAGTGATTAAAATAGTTCTTAAGGAAAAATCCACTGGAGAATCATATGCTCTATATAATGTCTATGGAACTTATCCAGAAAGAAAAGGTTTCTGGGAATCCTTCTTCTCTTTGGGACTATTGGAGCCAAAAAACATGATTCTCACAGGGGATATGAATCTTACTTTCTCTAAAAAAGAAAATTGGGGTTCATCAGCTCGTCATGACTACCTTGGTGCTTTCTTCACTGCACTCTTTGAATCCAAAGATTTGGTGGACCTTCAACCTCTGAAGCTAACCTTGACTTGGAGAAATAATAGATGTGAGGAACAAGTAATTTCCAAGAGGTTATATAGATTTTTTATTTCATAAAATTTTCTTTTAGGGTCTCTGATAGTTAAAACATGGGTTGAGGTGGGAGGTTTATCTGATCACCTCCCAGATATCCTATGAATCCAAATCCCAGAGTCTAAGTCGGCTTCCCCGTTAAAATTTAACCCTAAATGGTTGAAGGAGGAGGATTATCGAAAGCTGGTAGGGGATACATGGACCTCGTTGGAGGCTACTCCCAATGTCCCCTTCATGAAAGAATTGTCGAAAAACCTGCAAATAATAAAGAAGGTGACAAAACCCTAGGCAAGGGATTATTTTTCCAATCAACTGAAACAACTCAAAGAAGTTGAACTTAATTTAAAGAAGATTTGCAGCCAAAATAACACGGGAATTTTCACAGAGGAAGAGTTGAAAGATATCCAGGAAAATGAGCTAAAAAGAGAAGAGTTGCTAGCTAAGGAGGAAGATCTCTTAAGATTAAAGAGCAGATCCATATGGATCAAGGAAGGGGACAACAACACTAAATTTTTTCATAGTTTATCTACCCATAGAAGGAATTTGAACACGATTTCGACAATAAAGGATATGAATGGGGATATGGTCAGTTCCTTCAAGAAAAAAACGGAGGTCGGGGAGAGGTTTTTCAAAAACCTCTTCAAGGAACCAGTGGGTTGTAATATTCAGGAAATACTTAAGGTCACCATCATGTTTCCAAGACTGATAAACGAAGAAATGAACAATTTCCTGAAGGAGGAAGTTACAGAGGAGGAGCTGGAGAAAATTGTATACTCCTTCCATAAAGGTAAGAGCCCTGGACCAGTTGGTTTTACTATTGAATTTTTTTAGGGTTTCTTTGACCTTGTTAAAGGAAATTTTCTAAAGGTCGTGCAAGAGTCTCAAAGGGCCGAGAAGGTTTTGGGAGCCTTGAATTCCATTTTCTTGACTCTCATCCCTAAGAAACAAAACCCCTCCTCCTTTGAAGATTTTAGGCCTATCTCATGTTGCAATGTGGTATATAAGATAATTGCTAAGATTATAGCTCAGTGACTGAAGCCAATTTTAAGTGAAATCGTAACAAAGGAACAGTTTGGGTTCCTATTCAATCGTCAAATCCACGATGCGGTGTCCATTTCGTAGGAGGAAATCCACACCATTAAGCGTTGCAAGAGAAAATCCTTTGCTTTAAAATTAGATCTCTCCAAATATTATGATAGGGTTAACTGGACCTTCCTAATGCTAGTATTGATTCAAATCGGGATGGATTTAGAAATAGTCAATTGGATAATGGGTTGTGTTCAGTTGGACTCCTTTGTAGTTCTGATAAATGGTTCACCCTCCAACTTTTTCAGGTCTACGAGAGGCCTCAGATAGGGGTTCCCACTTCCCCCCTTTTTATTCTTGTTCATAGTTGATGCCCTAAGAATAATTATCCATCAAGCCAAGAGGGAAGGGTCTTATAAAGGAGTAATGGTGACTAATTCTGAAGAACTGTCTCACATTTTGTTTGTGGATGATGTGGTAATGATGGGCGAAGGAACCTAGGAAAACCTCAAAGAAGCAGAACAGATTCTAGACTTGTATAAGAAGGCTACAAGAATGCATATCAATGTAGAAAATTCTATACTCTTTGAATATGGCTTCCCAGATGCAGTGAGGGATAGGCTAAGTATCGATTTCCCTTACACAATAAAACCAATGGATGAAGGTTTTAAATATCTAGGGTTTGTCTTAAAACCTAATGCATATTCCTTTAAAGATTGGATGTGATTATACAAACATATTGAAGGTAATATTGGGTGTTGGACTTACAAGTTATTATCTAGGGGAGGGAGGCTAGTTCTTCTCAAGCCAGTTTTACAAAGTATACCTGTATATTGGGCTACAATTACTTCCATTCCAAAGGGTATCTTACATAAATTAAGGAAAAAGTTATTCTCCTTCTTATGGTATGCCAATAAACATTTGGAAGGAATTGCTTTAGCCAAGTGGCAATTGCTAGCCAATATTAAAGAATTGGGTGGATGGGGCATCAAGAACCCTTGTCAATTCTATCAATCTCTGGCAGTAAAAACTTTGTGGAACCTAATCAAGAATCCTGATTCTTTATGGGGGAAGGTATTAATTTCCAAATACTGCCCCAATGGGTCTATTCAAGATTGGATTAGAAAACAAGATAAATCATTCAAAAATGGGTCTATAGGCTGGAAAGCCCTGGTGCTAGCTTTCCCTCAAGTAGGGAACTAGTTGGCTTGCTCTATAGGCAATGGGAGAGAAGTTCGGGTCAAATAAGACCCATGGTGAGGAGCCGGGGAGAGATATAAACTGTCAGATGCCCTAGTTACAAAAATAAGAAGCTTAGGGATCTCAAAATTAAACCAAGATTTCTCTCTCTCCCTACAGAGGGAAACTCTTTGGAATAATTCGGAGGACCAAAGTCTAGAGGAAGGGCTTAGGGAAGAATGGAACGATTTTGTTTCTCTACTTATGTCTTGTTTTATTCATCTAGAGGAGGATGCAAAAGATAAATTGGTCTAGACTAAAAATCTTGTTAATGGGGATTTCATGGCTAAACAAGGCTACAAGACATGGTCTTTAGAGCAGTATCAGGGGGAGAAATTGGATTGGTGGAAACAAGTGTGGAAGTGTGAAGGTCCCCTTAAGTCCAAAATAACTCAGTGGCTGACACTCAACAACAAGATCTTAACCTGGGATAATTTGCAGAAGATAGGATGGATTGGTCCAAGCCGATCTGCACTTTGTCATTTAGATGAGGAAACTAATTCTCATTTGTTTAATTTATGTTCTTATGCTGAGTCTGTATGGAAGGCAGTGGGCAAGGAACTAAAGTATCAAGGGATGCAAGGGGTCTCTCTTAAACAAAAGGCCAAAGCTTGGTGGACTAAAATATCAGTATGTTTATACAGTGATTTTCCATCCCTTTTCTCATATGGAACATGGTGGGCTCAAAGCACTGTCATCTTCAATAATAAATTGATTCCTCCTAAAGTAACAACAACTCTTGTGGTACAGTGGACCAGATAACATAAATCAAAAGAAAAAGATCCTAAAATAAGAGTTCTTGTTCCTCCAAAGATAAATAAAGCAGTTCCATGGGATTTATTCAATGGTGAAGGCCAAGGAGACCCTCCTCTGGGAGGTTTAGGAGGTGTGTTATAATTCTCTGACAAACATAAGATGCAAGCAAATTTTTCTCGTGGTCATTGCACCAATAACACGAAATAACTAGCAACCTTGAATTAAGTCCTAAATATGTCTATAAACAACCGTATATAACTCATTTGCAAGTATTAGGGACTCCAAAATTGTGGTTGACTGGGTAAACAGGAAAATTCAAATCAATGCTCCTCATTTGCAACAATTGTTGAGAGCAATCAGAAGGCCCTTTGGAACTCTTCACAGGTTTCATAACTACTCATATAGAGAGAGAGTTGCACATGAAAGCAGATGGTCTATCTAAGATAGTTTTGTTAGTTGCTCCGGGTAACTTGGAGACAGAGGAAATAACAACGAATTAGAATCAAATTCATATGATGAAAAGATGGTTTTGTAATCTAATGACAACGATTGTGTATAACTGATACAGGATTATGGGTTTGTAAAGACAAGACCTTGTATTTTTTGATATACTAACAGTTCATCCCTTGATCTAGACCTTGTATGTTTTGATATACTAAGGGTTCAACCCTTTATCTTCTTTTTGAATGTAACAAGAGTTCCTTTGGAACAATCTATGGTCACTCAAATGCAGGGGTCAGCAGTAAGGGGCTTCACAGTCGCTGCTTACCTACGATATCTCTTACGATCATGCCACATTTTCTCCTCTTACATGCTCTCAATTAAGACCATAACCAATGCAAATACCATACATTTGTAGTCATCGACTTATCATTTTGTTTCCACCACTTGGGAGCCGTGGAACATTATGAAGTAACTGTATATGTACTTTAATTTGAAAAGAAACTTCCAAGGATTTTAAAATTGGCTTCAAATTTTAAGAGAGATTGTGCAGTATTCGATGACATTCAGTAGAGATGTTTCTCACCATAGTTAATATATACCTCGAACAGTCATCAAAATTTCTCTATATAATATGAGACTCGATTAGAAATCTCACATGAATTTGTACCTTCGATTCAAATTTTCTCTCCCCAACATGTGGTCGTTTTCCTCGAAACCCTAGATATTTTTAGTGTTCAGTACAATCTAAGAATATGTTTGGAGACGTATCAAAGAAATTGTCTAGTTTTGGTATTAAGCTTCATGTTGAGTCTCCATTGCCTCCGAAATGGCAACAATGTTTAGACCTTCAGGTTTGTTTCCTTCTTCTATTTTTTCTTGATTACAAATTGTTTTTATCTTTTATTAATGGTTTGTTGTTGTTGAATTCACCTTCAGGTTTGTTCCCTTCTTCTATTGATTTCTTCATTACAAATTATGTTTCTCTTTTATTAATGGTTTTTTGTTGATCATTGAATTTATCAATGATTCCGGACAGGACAAATATATTATTACAATCCATCCACAAAGCTAAGACTTGGCATGATACAAGAGAAACAAGTCCAGTTGCTCGCTCTCATCCTATGCAGTTGGACCTCCAAATGAATCTTCTAGAAAACGGTCAGATATGAAAGCAACAACAGGAGGAAGAACTTATTACTTGTAACAAGAAATTGTCTGGTCTCTTTGATGATAATAGTGGAGAGATGATTGCAGCAGCCTGTGCACAATGTCACATGTTTGTTATGTTTTATAAGGTTTTTCCTTCATGCCCTAACTACAAGTATGTGCATCCAATTGACCTCAACTTCACATTTAAGAAGATGAATATTATGCCACCCAACCAGACGCCCAGTTTTCTTGATTATGATCATGCACTGATCATGCCACTATATAGGAAACTAAGTAACAACAAAATAATGCATTTCGAAGCTCTGATGATTTGAATCTTATGTTGTTTAATGACAAAAAAAGTTGTAAATAATTTTACATTTTTGTAACATGCTTAAGCCGGGAAGAATAGGAGGAACTGGTGCAATCAGCTATGGTTAGTTTATCGGTATAGTTAATCTATTGTATAAAATGCTTTTCTTCACCTAAAACACCCTAATTGCAATTTTTAGCGTAAGGTATAATGCTTTGGGTATATGAAAGTTTCTCTTATAAAATGAAGAAATAAGTTCAAGGGCAGCTTAAATGTTTTATAAATGGAATTGAAAAGTGTTGAAAGTGGTATCGATTGAACACCTTTATGAAGGCGCTTATATGCAGGGACCAGTAGTAAAAGAAAGAAGGGATTCATCTCTTATGATCCTTCCACCTTCATTCCTCTTACATGCTCTCAATTAAGACCCTAACCATTGCAAATACCATACGTGTCTCCCTAGAGTTAATTTATACCTCAAACATTCACTAACGCTTCTCTATATAATATAAGAGTAAGTAAGTACGTACATAGTTAGTCATATTTAAAAGAACATCCCAAATAAACAACTCACTCCAGAAGGCAGGTATGAGAGCTGGTGCATTCATGTATGTTAACAAAAATTAATAAAAGACAATAAAAATAATTCAATGTGGAATAACTTTAGTAAATAAAGGCTTAGGGAGCCTTTAGGACATATTGGTTTACACATGTCTATGTGATCGGATGTAGCATCCTCCATCAGTTGACAAAAATACAAAAAAGCGGCATCAACTCTATGAGGAGCCACCCCTTGTCCACATTAAACATGAAACATTAATTGTGACACCCAGAGCAACTTCTCTCTAATGTTTCGGAGCATTGAGGAATCGCTTGAGTTAAATCCGCGGTTTCTATGGCTACGTGTATTGCGTTGCAGTTTGATCCGGCGGCCCGAGCAATTGCAGCACATGCAGGCTTCTTGTTTCGGAGTCCAAGAAACAGACAGTGTCTACACAGAGGACAGGAAAAATTCCAGGTGAACCATTTATCAATGCATTCCATGTGGAAACCATGAGTGCACTTGGGAAACACTCGGAGCTTTTCTCCTTCCGTAAATGCAGCCAAGCAGATGGAGAACTCAGTGGCCAAACCCACTAGCAGCTTAGAGCCAGATCTGTAAACAATAATGGGAAATGCTTGCATGGCCACCTTCTTCAATCCAGTGTTGGCCAGTCAAATATTTATCTCATTGGATGATTCCGCGCCCCTCATTCATCTACTGCAGCAGAGAACGAACGAGTTGATGCCAAGCGCACAGATGAGAGCACAGAGTATATCTGCGAGAATTACAACTAAATCGGAGTACTCGGTGTGCCCCTGGTTGACATAAGAATTATACAAACCCGTGTGCTCGACGTTCATTGGAGAAAGTGTTGGAGCAGAAGCCAATAACATCCTACCAGCTGAGGCCGGGAAATTTAAAACGCTCATTATGCTGAATTCCACCTCTGAAACCTCAGCAATGGAAGAATTAATCTGTCCAGGCTCCTGGAACTTGATAGCTAGAGAGTGCTGGGTAGGACCAACAAGCCTTAACAGTAATGAAAAAAAAGGAAAGCGACCTCTCTGTAGTTTGAGGAAGAAGAAGTGAAATCAGATTGGCAGTTTCTTCGATATTTGTAGAGCTTTTTTGTGCGTTAATGGCGTCGTATTATGTGGTTAATATCGTTGGCCGTGTGTTGCATTTTCAAAGTTTAATATATTAAAGTCACTGTCAGCGTTTAAAGAATCTATTTTCCCCCTTGTCAATCATATTCAGATCATCTCATAAGATCACTTAAGGCCAATGTAATATCCATTGATGACTCATCCCTATTAGTGTTAGGTGTCTTATTATCTCCACTTAAATTTATTAATTATAATAAATAATTGATATTTCTATCTGTTGCACTGAAATTGTTCCATTTGGGCACTGCATGCAATATTTTTCTATTAAGATTTTGTGAATAAAGTTGTTGAAACATCTAAAACCTTGTAGAGATAAGAACAATTTTATGCCGTGAGATTGAAACTCACAAACATTCTCATATTTGGCTCATCTTCAAAACAACCCGAGCTTAGTTAAATCCTTCTGGTAACAAAGTTCACAGCCATAGAGATGGGTGATCAAATAAAAAATATAGAAGGCACCGTGGTTTTCTCCGTGGTGTGGAGGCCCAATGCAATATTGACTTCCAAAAATGCAATATGTGTTTCTGTGAAATAGAATATTGTGCTCATCAAAAAGTTCAATCGTTTAGTTTTAAAATTGTCCTTCGAAACGTTTACATCGTCAAGGATGGCACCTTATTTGCTCTTCAATTCTTCGGTTCTTTTCCTTTTTGCTGAATCTTTTTACCGATCCAATGAAAATACCAATATCTTTAGCTTTTTGCTGAATCTCTTTATCGATCCAATGACAATACCAATAGAACTCTCAACGAAGAAGAGGAAATGCTCGTTTATTTGTCCAAGCAAACCAAGAATGCCAGAATCCACTTCGACTCCTAGACAAAGGTGCTCTTTCATGTGAAATCACTATTATACACAGACACCCCTCTCAGCAGTTTGTCGAAGAGCTTTGCAATAATGCTCAGCTTCTTTATGAGTTTTTCTCCGATGAAAGTTGGCATCCTCTCCGTAGTTTATCCGAGATCTTTGAAATAGTGTCGGCTTCTTAGTTCGTCCTTTTCAATAATTTGAAGGTGAAGGTTTGTTGTGATTTAAAAAATCAACAGGCCAGGACGTCGCCATGGTTTTGAAAAATGTTTTATCCAGTAATGAGCTCTACTAATGGAGATAACGACTCAATTTCATATATCAAAGTTTACGACTCAGAGGGCCTCCGCATTCTATGTGATGGTTTTGGGATTCACAAGGAGCGAAGGGAACCATGCCTTTGCCTTTACGTGTAGTGAAAAGAAGGGACTTCGCATTTCATCATGATGGTTTTGGGATTCACAAGGACCAAAGGGCACCATGCCTTTTCCTTTATGTGTAGTAAAGAGAAAAGGTAAACAAATTCAATGGAATTGTTATGTCTATCTAAACGTCTGCCCTATAAGCTTCTTCATCATTCAACCTTATTTGGTCATTCAATGATCTTCAATACATGAGATTATAAGAGGACCCATGGGAATGGTCTCAAGGGAAAAATGGCGCCGCTTGTGCAAATAATTCAAGTTTCAATTTCAAAGGTATAGTCTCTCCATGTCCAAGTCAGGTCTTAGTTTCAAAGGTATGGTTCCTCCACGTCCACGAGTTTCGAGGTTCTCTAAAGCTACCTAAAACTTGGAAAAAATCCTATAACTATTGCCCTTGGAATTTTGGACTTTTTTGGTTTGTAATATTTTGTTGGCATTCAAGGGATCTAGGTGAAAACATCAACTTATTCACTAAAGGTTTTCAAATTTAAAAATTTTATGTAAAAAATATTTTTGGAGGAAACTTATTTTCACTCATGTGGCCATTTATGTTGGAAAAAGTAATTACTCGTAAATCCATATTTGAGCCCAGAGTAGAGTTAGTATCAGTCAAGATCTTGTCAGTCAGTCTGACAAGAGTGAAGACTCCATGATTCGGCTATGTAAACCAGTCGAATTAATTTTTGTAGCTAAGTTGTTAGGTAGATAGTTATTACAATATTTAATGATGAGTCAGTGGATTCATGTAGAAACAATTTTCAGGTTTCCTATAAATAGAAGAAGAAAATAGAAGAAGAATATTGTAAATCAGGTTAGACGCAATAAAGAGCGAGAGAGAGCTCAGAGGATAGCAGAGAGTGAATAAAGAATTGTGTCGAAGCTCAAGCTTCCGTGAATGTGGTTCTGTGGAAGAGCCGAAGCACAATATTTCCAGATTTACTTGTGTAAATGTTTTTACAATTACAGTTGAGTGAAAGAACAAGAACCCATAAATTACTCATGCCGTGAAAGTTCTAGGTTTTACCGGAAAAGTGGTCTACTCAAGTCTTCCTAAATATTTGGATATATGTTTTTATAAGTTATCTTGAATTGTTTCGGTTTTTACTTCATCTTACTAGGAGGTGAAAAAAATATTTGTAATTTCTTAAGTCTTTTAGACTAAGAAACATACTCTATAAATTCGGACTAAAACCAAACCAGAGCAAGTGAGTCCAAGGAACCGACTAGTGGTCGAAGAGGTCAGCGGACTAGTGGTCGAAGTGATCAACCAACTAGTGTAGTGATAAACTTGTCTAGTGGGGAGTTAGACAAGTTTCACCCGACAGTAAACAAAAGAAATATAAGAGGCCGGCGTGGAAAATTAAATTTTTTATTTTTAATATAACTGAGCCGTAAACTCAAGTTTAGTCGGCTTGGTTTTAGCTAACATTTTAGAAGTTTGATGTACCTTATTTTCACTTATTTTCTTAGACTTGCTTTCATCACATAAATTTATATTATTTACACACAAATTTTCCTATTTTTTAAATATATCGAAGTTCTCTTCCGTGTTTCATTTTCCCCGATTTGGGGTTATGCTAATAATTATATAATAAGATCGAGTTCAATTCATACTCAAACCGATATCATATAATAATAGATGACAAACTGCAAAAATTGTTCAGCGTCCACGTCTGCATGTAAATTCCATCGTTATATCTTGATCCTCTGGTGTGTGAAATATATATTTGTTTTTAGGAACCCGAAACTTATATATAGCTCCCCTCCACGGTCCACCTACTTGCATACCCAGGATGCTCAAACAAAATCTTTCGAAAACAACTTTCTCCTTAATTATATCGTGCATGAGCGTTCATTAAATATAGGATGTTGCGCCACCTTGAAGTTTTGGGCATTTCTCCCAAATTAAATTCTAAGGGTCAAGTGCGCTCAGATATCATAATAGACATTATATGGAATGACTGTGGAAACAGATGGGCCATCGCATACCAGAGGCAATTAATTTTGCATGATTTGTAGAAATGATTTTTGCAACATTGTTGGTATTGTACATTGTCCTTTTATTGCATCAGAAGCCAGCTGAATTTTCTAAGAATGCATTCCCCCCTTGATAATGAATGTTCGCCGGAGTTACTTAATAAGTACCCTTAGGGCATGTTCAATGATCTAGGAACTTCTCATTGAATCTTGTGGCACACAAAGCAGCTCCAGTATTAGCAGTGAGATGGTCTTTGTCTTAAAACCAAGAAGTTGGACTTCTATCAGCACCTTCATATTGAAACAAAATCTTGGCATCCTACAGAAGTTTGCTCGAGGGTGATTTTTCCATATTGCCTGGTTCAAGACAGATTGTTTTAACAACTGATGACAGACTTAAGTTGATCACACTCATAGGGTCAGAGTTCTGCTGAAGTAGATCCACTTTCCTTAAGTGAGAGCAACCTCGTGATGTTCAACGGATCAAATTATGGCATATATTGATCAGCTTTGTGACCGGTTTTCAAATCCTGGTAGACAACTAGCTATGGATTGCTTATACTTTGAAGTGAATTAGGGATCCCGCTATCATATAAATATTATGTCTCATTTGCAGAAGGAAAGTTCAACAAAATTAGTTGCTGAATTGGTCAAATCAAATTAAACAAGCTCATGTTTTACAATATTGAAAGCAAGTGGCCTCGTTTTTGGCATCATCAACTTCGGCATTGTCTTCGTGGATATCTGCCATCTCTTGCTTTGTTGATTAGAGAATACAGATGGCAGAGTTCAAAAAAAAAAAGATGGAGCATATTGGATGACAAGGTATCTATCCTATTCTCTAGTCAGTGATTCAACAACATCAAATCAATTTTGCATCGAACTCATCGAACAAGATTAATAACGAAATCAAATCAATTTCACTATTTAGGGAATCGTACTCAGCCAACAAGATGAATAATGAGCAACAATTAAAAGTCAAATCTACATCTCAGATTCAAGGAAGCAGACCCATATTTTAAGGACAGAGATCAAGGAAGTACAATTTATAAACACTTACAGTCCACCATTGACTCGTAACCCTATAACGCATTCACATAATATCCTCTCTGACTCGGTCATTGTTTGCTCTGGCTTATCAAGTAATAAAACAGCTGTGTCTGATGCCACCCTTGTTAGCCAAAACCGAGCTGACTAAACTTGAGTTTATTGCTCAGTTAATATTAATAATTAAATATTTTCACGTGACCTCTTTTTCATTTTTTCACTTGTTGAAATTTACTTCGACAAGTTCTTACTTGTCGGTTCTACCGACTGGTTTTTACCTCAACCACTTGTCACCTCCAAGTCGGCTGACCTCTTCGACCTCTAATTCAGCTGACCTCTTCAACCTCTCAAGTCGGCTTACCTCTTCGACCTCTATGTCAACTTACCTTTTCGACCTCTGAAGTCAGCTTACTCAAACGACCTTGTCGGTTCACTTGGTTTGGTCGAAATCTATAGAGTATTTTTCTTAGTCTAAAAGACTTAAGAAATTACAAATGTTTTTCACCCGTGAGAAAGATGAAATAAAATAAACACTTCAACAATTCCAAAGAACTTATAAAACATATACCCAAATATGTAGGAAGACTTGAGTTGACCAATGTGCCGTAAAACCTGGAACTTGCACAGAGTGAGAAATTTAAGGATTCTTGTTCTTTCACTCAACCGTAATTGTAAAAGACATTTACACTAGTAAATCTGGAAATATTGTGCGGCCAAATAAACATGCATTCAACCATAAACTATTTCATTTATATAACTATGTGTAAATAACAAAGGTATTACAAATTTGTCTCTCCAGACTTGTCGTCTCACGGACTGATCCTTTTACAGAGCTTTGGCTCTTCTACTAAATCACATACACAAAATCTTGAGCTTCAACTTCTCTTTTCAAACCCCGGAGTTCTCTCGTGATTTCTGGTGTCTAACTTGATTTACAATTTTCTTCTTCTATTTATAGGAAACCTGAAAATTGATTCTACATGAATTGACTGACTCTCCATTAAAGACCGTAATAACTATCTACCTAACAACTTAGCTTCAGAAATAAATTCGACGAGTTTATATTGTTGAATCATGCACTCTTCCCTCTTATTAGACTGACCGACAAGATCTTGACTGATACAGACTCTGACAGAGTCGGCTGAGATTCAGGTACGGATCTGTGAGTGATTAATATTTCTAACACTCCCCCTTAATTATGAGCATATGGGGATTTTTAAAACAAAATTTACAAAATGTTTCAGATCTTAGACATGTTCTGTTTATGACAGAGTTCACTGTGCAGAACTTGTCATTCCAAGATAACTACGTAGATACTGAAAAGTATCATTTGCCAATGGTTTTGTAAAGATGTCTACAAGTTGATCTTCGGACCTACAAAATTCTAAACAAATTTCCTTGTTGTTCACTACCTCTCCTATGAAATGAAACTTTGTGTCGATGTGCTTGGTTCTCTTGTGAAACACATGATTATTTGATAATGCTATGGCTGAATTGTTGTCTGTTGGAGTAGGGTCCCACAGCTACAGAAGAAGCTGCTATTTTGATGGATAGACAGTTTTGGAGGAGATATAAGAGGTAGAGCTATGACACTGTAGCAGGTTTCTAGCTACAGATCAGAGACGGAAACCATGACGTAGAAGACAGAGAAGTCAAAGAAGACGACGGTACCTGAGCGGCCGAGAAGAGAGAGCTCACCCACTGCATTGAAGGCAGCGGCGGAAGACAGGAGGGCTCAGCTACCCTCATAAAGGAAAAGGAGCAACGAGGCCCAGGCATTGAAGACGAAGGACAGAAAAGGGAAGCAGTGCCAATACCCATGGTCAGCGCTGGGAAGCATGGAAGACTGCAGGAAGCTGTGGTGAAGGGAAGCAGTGCATAGTACCCATGATCAGCGCCGGGAAGCATGGAAGACTGCAGAGAGCTGTGATGTGACGGATAGCGGCTACCTCAAAGTACAGATACGCCGACTGTCACTAGTTATGGTTTTGGGTTACTGTTGAGATAGGCCCACAGTGTTGTAATGGAGAGACCTTCGGGCCGCTTATAAAGGGATGTATTTTGTATTGTAAAAGGTTGGCATTTTGAGCATTTTAAGCCATCCAGCTAGCTAGTTAGCCATTGAGTCTGTTAGCTCAGAACTACCTTGTATTGTAATAGAGTTGAGCTCTGGTTCTGTTATTAGCGGTAGTATCTTACTGTAACCAGTAGCTGGCTCATAGAGCATGCATGTAACAATCCGCAGGGATTGAAAGAGAGGGAAGAGTATATTGTAAGAGAGACAATATAGAGATAGAAAAGAGATCTAAGAGAGAAGATCTTAAGCTGCATATGCAGTGCAGCAGAACTATGTTTACCTTCCCCTGAGCTATAATAGAAACACAGTTCTGTGGACGTAACTTCCATCCTGGAGGTGAACCACGTTAAAATCGTGTGTTATGTGATTGATCTATGTGTTGTGTTTATTTTCTGCATCTATCAGTTATCACATGGGCCTTGTTTACAATTTAATGTATGTATGCGTTATTCAGTTCGCAGTAATATAGAAGGATAAACATATGTTGAAGTCTTTGGCATGTTGTATGTGGGTTCATTTATGCTTTGCTTGAAACAGTCACTAGTCGCAGTGTTAAACAGTCTGGTATGTTGAGTCTTGCAAGTCGACACGAACAACGCTAAGTGCGCTGAGCCGCGGGAGTAGGATATCGCAGGGAGGCGATACCGCACCGGCAGAGGAGTTGCAGTGCGCGATACCATAGGTTAAGGACTTAGCATTGGAGAGGAAGTTACATGTCACCTGGTGCGCGGTGAGGCGATAAGGCTGGGGTCATCGCGAGTCAATGGAAGTTGTGCGATGCGGAAAGGGACCGCGCAATAGGAAGAGAGAGATCTCGTGGATATAAGAGCTGCGAGACGAGGAGATCGCGTGATGTGAGAAGAAGGGTCACGCGACGTGTAGAGAAAGAGGCCTCGCGGCTAGTAGAGCTGCGAGTCGCAAGTAGGCTGCCACAGAACCTGGTCCAAGACTCCTGAGTCCTTGGCCAACCCATTAGAATCACTTCGGGTGAGACTTTAGGCCGCTTCGCGGTCTATCTCCGAAAGGGCCAGTGAGCTAGGGGTGTTGTTATTTAAATAAAGTAAACCCGGGTCTGCCCACGATAGCCAACAAATGGTTCCGTTGCTGGTTTTGAACAAACAGAGCACTGATGTTCTGGTGGCGCCCTACTAGAGAAGAAATCAACGAGTGGGTTTGGTCTAACCAGAAAGAGTTTGTTGAATGAGAGAACAGGAGTCCTAAGCTGAACACAGAGGCCTGGTTACAAAAACATATCATTACAGACATCCATGCGATGTTTTTTGTGACCTTTGGAAACAAGCTTTACGACTGGTTATCAAAGTTAACCAATACATGCATATTCAAAAAGAAAAGAGACATTGTCTGGACACCGTAGCTGATTCAGACCGTGAAGAACCTTGATAATCCTATCACGAGGGAAGTATACTTCTGGCTTGTGAGTGTGCTAGAAGGCTTCGTCACAGAGTTTGCAGTTGACCAGAGGAAAAGCTTCAGCGAGGCTGAGCGCTACTTCTTCAAAGGATATCATGGTAAGTACCTAAGATCTTTAAACTTGTCCATTAAGATGCTATTACATGAAAAAGGAACAATGGATCTAGTTTCAGATGAATAAGTAGAAATAGTAATGTCACAAGAGTTTGAAAGTGATTTTAATGACATTGGACGAAGACGTAGTGGAAAGAAATATAAAGTAGATTTCAGATCTCCCATCTTTGAAGATAGTTCAGATAGTACTAGACAGCAGAGTCATAGTACCACAGAAGGAACAGAGGGGGGTATCCCTTACCACCCATACACCCCACAGAAACAGACCGGGACTCAGAATAATCCCATAGGAACTCCATCCAGTAGCTCACAG
>LPNX011012104.1:149759-165695 GCA_001517045.1 Pseudotsuga menziesii
TTCATAAGCCTTAGATTATTCATTTCAAATTCACTTTCCATGACTGCTTTAAAATATGCTATGCCATAATCACCAGTAAATATTAAATCATCTACATACAGGAAGACAATTAACATCTTACCTTGCTCATTCACTTTGGTGTACAATGTCGGTTCACTTTCAGTTCTGTGAAATCCATTTTCAGTGAGCTAGGAATCAATTTGACTGTACCAAGATCTAGGAGCTTGCTTCAAACCATAGAGTTCCTTTTTTATACTAGACACTTTATGCTCTTGACATGGAACTTCATACCCTTGTGGTTGTTCCACATATACATCCTCTTCTAGATAGCCATTTAAGAATGCCGACTTGACATCCATTTGATAAACAGGCCATTTTTTTGTGTAGCAATAGCTAAGACTGTTCTGACTGTATCCATGCATGCAATAGGTGCAAACGTTTCATTGAAGTCTATGACGGGTTGCTGTGTGAACCCTCTTGCTACCATTCTTACTTTGTGCTTCTGCAAATTCCCATCAGCATCTTGCTTGGTCTTGTAAATCCATTTGACACTGATTATATCTTTGTCTTTTGGTACATCAACCAGTTCCCATGTCTAGTTGTTCTCAATGCATTCTATTTCTTCATTCGTGGCTTGTGCTCATACTTCTTCTTCAACAGCTTCTTCAAATGTTAGTGGATCATATATAGGAGAAAATAATGCAAAGAGAGAGAATGAATTTGGTGTAACAGCTTCATATATCTCTCCCAGACTTCTTGTCTTCACCGATTCTGTCGATGTCAACCTTGACGAAATGTTTGATGGAGTCTGTTGTCCTCTTCGTGTGCTTGTTGGTGTAGCTTGAGATGATACTTGTGTCGATGGTCCTTGTGCTGAACCATGTCATGGTGTCATGGGAGTCGACAGTGCTGTGACCCATTGACTTACATGCGGTGTTTTAACCACTTCCTCTTCCATATCATCATTGTTGACATTCGACACAATCTTGACATTTATGTCGACAGTTCCATCCCATGATTCATTATCGACAAATTGAACATCTCGACTAATTATCACTTTCCTTGTGACAAGATCATACAACTTGTATGCTTTTGTTTCTTTAGAATAGCCGACAAAAATACATTTCTATCCCTTCTTGTCTAGCTTCCTTCTCAGCTCATCTGGAACATGAGCATATGCAACACAACCAAAAACTTTTAAATGAGAAACACTATGATTCATACCTGTCCATACTTCCCGGGGAACTTTGTTCTTCACACTTTTTATCGGACATTGGTTTATAATGTATACAGCAGTTGTGACTACTTTACCCCAATATTCATTTGGAAAATGCTTAGCTTCCAACATGCTGCGTGCTATCTCCGTGATGGTTCTATTCTTTCTTTCAGCAATACCATTCTGTGGAGGTGTATACCGTGCAGTGAATTATTTCTGTATGCCATGGGTCTTGCAAAAATTTACAAATTCATTTGAAACATATTCACCTCCTCTATCGATCCTTAAGATCTTGATGCGGTGTCCACTCTGGTTCTCCACGATTTCCTTGAGCTGCTGAAAATAACTAAATGCATCAGATTTATGTTTCAAAAAATAGACCCATGTTTTTCTTGAGTAGTCATCAATAAAAGTTAGAAAATATTTGCAGACACCAATGGATGATGTCTACATTGGACCACAAATATCAGAGTGCACAATTTCAAGTGGTGTGCATGCTCTATAAGACTTTCCGACTGGAAAAGTCTCTATGTGTTTCTCGCCAAAAATGCAAACTTCACAAACTCTTTCTGGTCTATCGATCAGTGGAAAACCTTTTACCATATTCTTTGTGTGCAATAGATTCAGCCCACCAAAATTCAGATATCCAAATCTGAAATGCCACAACCAACATTCATCATGAACTTCTGTATGAAATGCAGCTTGCAAATCAGCGTTGTCATTTTCTTTTTTGTCGAGGATCTCAACTATTTCTTTACTTTCTTCCTTGTATGAGCTCCTGTATTTGTCTCCCTTTCATGTTGGGAACTATCTTCAATGGAAACAAGTGGTTGCTTATCATTGGTACTTTTGCTATCAGCTGGTCGCTTAGACGCTTGTCTTTAATCACGCAGTCATCATCTTCAATGTAGACTCTATAGCCTTTTTGTATCAGTTGTCCTATGCTTAACAAATTATGTTTCAGACCTTCGACATGATAGACATCAAGGATATACTTACTCTCCCCCTATTTGGTTAGAATATCAACAGTGCCTTTTCCTAAAACAATAACTTGGACATTGTTTCCAAGTGTAACATCAGTTGGAACTGAATTGCTAGACTGAAAAACAAGTTTAAATTGCCAGTCATGTGGTTGCGGCATCCTGAATCTAAGTACCATATGTCTTGTGGACTTTCTTGAATAGCATTGCATTCAAGTGGAGATGTCGATGCCATTAACATTGCACTTGTCGAAGTGCTGGTGTTGGTCGACTAAATTGGGCTTTGCCTTCCTTGGTCATATTGTTTCTTCCTGCATTCATATGCATAATGACCAAATTTCTTATAGTAATGACATTGAATTTTTTATTTATCAAACCTCTGGCCACTTGGTTGACTTGGGTTTTGAGTATCTCCTCCGCCACCGACATTTGCAAGACTTTTTCCTCATCCTCCTCTTGAAGAACTTCTTCCTCTGCCTTTGAAGTTGTTTCTCCCCCTGTCTCTACCATGGCTTATGGATGACTGTGTTGCGAATGCACCTTTTGATGATGTTTGTGTTCTGCTGAGTCTGTGTTCATGATTGATGAGTGAAGCTTGCAGCTCATCAATAGTAAATATCGACATGTCTGTGTGTTCTTCCAAGGTCACATCCAAGTTTTCAAATATTATGGGAAGACTTCTGAGAATTTTTTCAACCACTCTTTGGTCTTCTATGGATTCTCCATGAGATTTCAGTTGGTTTATCAAACCAACAACTCTGGTGTAGAATGTGTCTATAGTTTTTGAATCTTTCATGGACAGAGATTCAAAATCTCTTCTCAAAATTTACAACTTGGATGTCTTTACCTTATCCAAACCTTGATAGGCAGTCTCCAATGTATCCCATGCCTGCTTAGCATTAGTTTTTGCTACTACTCTTGGGAGTATTCTCTCATGCATAGCTTGATGTATGTCAAATAGAGCTTTCCCATCTTTCTTCCTGTGTTCCCTCAAGACATCTTTCTCAGCTTGTGTGAGATTGTCATATGCTGTCATGTCTATTGGCTCTGCATAACCATGCTGGACTATCTCCTAGACATCTTGACTTCTGAACAAAGACTTCATAGTTAGAGACCAATATTTATAATTCTTTCATGTAAAAATTGGAGTTTGCAATGAACCAGAAGTGGAAGCCATTTTTAATTTTTAATTAACTTTCCTTAGAAAATTAAATTTCCACATTTTCCACCTTTTAAAACAAGATTTCTTTACTAAATCTCCACCTTTTAAGACAAGATTTCTTTCCTAAACCTTACTCTCATATAAACCTTGATACCAGTTAGCCAAAAATATTTTCAGGTCGACCTCTTTCTCCTTTTTCCACTTGTCGGGTGAAATTTGTCTAACTCCCTACTAGACAAGTTTATAAATTTTAGTGGCGACTCGACTAAATTTACTTCGACAAGTTCTTAGTTGTCGGTTCTACCGATTGTTTTTTACCTCGACCACTTGTCACCTCCAAGTCCGCTGACCTCTTCGACCTCTAAGCCTTTTTCTTAGTCTAAAAGACTTAAGAAATTACAAATGCTTTTCACCGGTGAGTAAGATGAAATAAAATAGACACATTAATAATTCCAAGGAACTTATAAAGCATATACCCAAATATGTAGGAAGACTTGAGTCGACCAATGTGCCGGAGTGAGAAATTTAAGGGTTCTTGTTCTTTCACTCAACCGTAATTGTAAAAGACATTTACACTAGTAAATCTGGAAATATTGTGCGGCCAAATAAACATGCATTCAACCATAAACTATTTCATATATATGACTATGCGGAAATAACAAAGGTATTACAAACTTGTCTGTGCTTCGGCTCTTCAACTAAATCACATACACAGAAGCTTGAGCTTCAACTTCTATTTTGTCACCTTGGAGTTCTCTAATGATTTTTGGTGTCTAACTTGATTTACAATTTCCTTTTTGCTTCTACATGAATTGAATGACTCTCCATTAAAGATTGTAATAACTACCTACCTAACAACTTAGCTTCAGAAATAAATTCAAGTGGTTTATATTGCCGAATCATAGACTCTTCCCTCTTGTGAGACTGGACTCTTCCCTCTTATCAAAGTGACCGACAAGATCTTGACTGATATAGACTCTGACAGAGTCAACTGAGAGTCAAGTACGGATGTGCTAGTGATTAATATTTCCAACAACCCTGGCTCTATCACTATGTTCATATGGCAACACCTTGGCTCGATCTCATTCTTGTGGTGGTCACATGGTAACATAATCAATGTGGTAAACCCATCCTCATGAAGCTTTGAGGAGCACCCTAGCTAGCTATGGATCAGTGCTCCCAAATATTAAGACTTTGAGAAACCAGATTTTAAGGAGAGAGATCAAGGAAGCAGACCCCTGTTTATAAAGCTTTGAGGAGCACCCTAACTGCCTATCGATCAATGCTCCTAGAGAAATAAAGACTTTGAGAATATGGATCAGTGTTCAGAGAAATAAAGACTTTGAGAAACCATATTTCAAGGAGAGAGATCAAGGAAGCAAACCCATGTTTATAAAGCTTTGGAGAGCACCCAGCTAGCTGCCCATCGATTAATGCTCTGAGAAATAAAGACTTGCGAAACCAGCTAGTTATATTTGCCAATTCAGGGGAAATATTCAAACTTCAGGCCACCGCTGGCCCATTTCAGACTCTGTTTGGAAGCATCACCATTTGGGGAAAGGCTCAAGGCAGAAGTTGCAAGAGCTTCTTAATCATTAGCCACTAGCTGGTTCTTCTGCAGAACACCTTTTGCATAACGGAATTGTTTTATTTATATAAAGCACCCTTGATTTGAAAGATGTATATTAAATTAATCTAACTGTTCCTATCTTTTTTGGACGGGTAGAGATGAAATAACCCCTACCACAGGGAAGAATACAATCATAGAAGTCATTCTCACAAATAAAGGGGAATACTAGATCAGATAGCCGATAGCAGAGATGGGTATCCGCCGGAAAGAGTCGAAGTTTATTTACCTTTGCAATTTCGTTCAGATGTACGTGAATCCAGCTGCTTCCAAGGGTTTTAACAGCGCCGATGGTTAGATCTGCAATCTGAAAACCAAAAATCAGCCATGATTTATAAACAACCCAAAATAAAAAATGATTTACCTAAGCAGAAAGCTAACCTGTAAGACAAGTTCACATGGGCCTTGGAGGTTGTCAGATGAACTGATATATAAGGGCAGGTTGGACTGCAAAACAAGTTGAAAAGTGTTAAAACAAAAAGTCTGCATTTTCAATTCCCTCCCGATCCGTCTACCTCCAGATAAGTTTACCTCAACAAACCATTTTCCTCTCCCGGCATAAAATTGTTGTTGATAAATTCGACCTATTATGCCGCAGCGTTGTTGGTAGCTGATAGGGGATTAATGAATGCCCAAGATAGGTGATTAATAAATGCCCAATGGTTTTGAAAGACATGGATAATTAAAGATAAAGATATAGCTAACACTTTTTAGCTTTGTCTAAAGACATTGTAAAAATAAAAATAAAATTTTCAAATTTAAGACCAATAGTAAATTTTCGTCTCAACTACCCCACTACTGTTGTAGTAGCGAGAAGATAATTCGTGAGAGTTAGAGAGCCCGGTAGGTCTTGCAGCAGATCATCTATTTTTTTCGCAAAGCTACTTATATGTTCGACTCTAATTTCATTTCATACTATTTTATTTTTTTTTTAAGTTTTGAGATTTTGATAAATATTTATGTGAAGAGTTACTTTTTAAATAGAATTATTTCATTAATAAATTTCTATTAATGAATTTAATCAATAAAGAAATTAGTTTTTATTATATATTTAACAAAAATCTAATTAAATTACTTGCCAAAAATAATACAAATTAATAATAAAATTACTTATAAAAAATAATACAAACCAATAATTAACACCCATCAACATTATGCAATATACATCCACCAACATCCATATTACCTGCAATTAAAATTTAGTTTTGGAAACTAGTTTCAAAGTTCAACCACTTGAAAAACTAGTAAAAGTCAGTAAACATCAAAAATACATTTTCAAAAATTGTTTACCTATTTTGTCTAATATTCTCCAAATATATTTAGAAATATTTGACCAAAAAAATGCCCATAACTAACAAAACGTCCTCAAATTCCAACACTGCAGAAATATGTATAACGTGTCAGCTGTCCTCTAATTCACACGATTTATTAATGCGTAGATTAACATCCATTTGTTTCACATGGGAGAGAATATATTACCAGCCATCTGTTTCACATGGGAGAGAATGGCCCATGCAGAATACCTTTACCACTAAACAACTGAAATCAATATGCATCCAACAGCACTTCGAAACTTGGATATGATTCAACCGTTCATATCCTTAGCAACCGTATGAATTGAGTGTTTTCGTAAATAATAATTGTTACATAAAATTTTGTAACATATCAGAAAATTATTCATTCACATCTTCGCAACACGCTTAAATGCACAGCTCTATAAAAGAACTCGAGTAGGGTGAGCAGTTGAAACAGCCCCACTCAAGATCCCATCCCCATAACCATAACCACCACCCTTACATGGCTCTCAGCGCCAAGATTTGCTATAGTGAAAAAATGCACAGCTACATAATGTATAATATTAAAAGCCTCATTAAACAAAACAAACATTCTAGGTGGAACTTCGCAAAGTAGTTGTCTAAATAGGGGATGATTTTATTTCTGGTTTGGTCATTAATTCAGAAAGCTTAAAACACAGTTAGATTTTATAGTGTGCTAGTGTTGGGAGGTTTTTATGTTTCTTAATTTCATTTCTACGCTTAAAATAACCTAACAAGTAACAAAAATTACACAAGAATTCTAACAAAAAAATCAGCATAAAACTCAAAATGTCCAATTCTAGGACATGCCCTATGTCATTCTCTCTTAAATTTTTGGGCTGAGAGGGACTCTAAGGACCATTATGGAGGAGATCTTGTAACTTTACATAAAGTTACACAATAATAAAAAATAAAATTTAATTATCCCCTAAAATAAATATTGGCCAAAAAACAACCTAATATGAGGGATTTTGTTATTAACAAAATAATAAAAAATAAAAGTTTTAATTGTCACCCAAAAAAATGTAAGTAAAAAAAAAAACAACCTAAATTGAGGGAGATCTTGTAACTTTTGTTACTTACAAAATAATAAAAAATAAAATTTTTAATTATCACCCAAAATAAATGTCAGGTAGAAGATGTTGTAATGTTCTTGCCTAACAAAACAATAAAAAAGTAAAATTTTAATTATCCCCCCAAAAAATGTGGGTAAAAAAAAAACACAATATGTGGGAGATGTTGTAATGTTCCTACCAAACAAAATAATAAAAAATTAAAAATTGAATTATCCGCAAAAAAATGTTGGCCTTCTAAACAACCCATTGTTTTATTGTACATGTTTTAGGAGGGCCTTGCACATGGTTTTAAAATAATGTGCAAGGACTCCTAAACAACCCATGGTTTTATTGTACATGGTTTAGGAGGGCCTTGCAAATGGTTTTAAGACCATGTGTAAGGCCTCCTAAACAACCCATAGTTTTAGGAGGGCCTTGCATATGGTTTTAAAACCATGTATGGGGAGATGTTGTAATGTTAGTTCCTAACAAAATAAAAAATAATAAAAAATATTATATGTAAGCCATAAATAACATTAAATATTAATAATAAAAATACTATATGTGGACCTTAAATAAAAATATGTGTCTTTTGGTTTGAATCAAATCAATCGCTATATATAGGACACACCAAAGTTGATACCTCATTGAATGCAATATCTAAAAGGTTTACACCTAGAGAGATTGATTGGGTTGAGAGGTGCTCTACCCCCTAGAGTATGGGGGAAATCTTGCAACATTATCTAATGTTCTTACTTAAAAAATAATAAAAAATACCTCCCAGAGTATGGGGGAGATCTTGTAACATTATCTAATGTTCTTACTTAAAAATAATAAAAAATAAGAAATTGAATTATCCACAAAAAAAATTTTGGTCGTGCAACCATGTGCAAGGCCTCCTAAACAACCCATGGTTTTATTTTACATGGTTTAGGAGGTCATTGCAAATGGTTTTAAGACCATGTGTAAGGCCTCCTAAACAACCCAGGGGGAGATGTTGTAATGTTCTTTCCTAACAAATAAAAATAATAAAAATTATTATATGGAAGCCATAAATAGTATTAAATATTAATAATAAAAATAATATGTGTCCACTCTTAATAGAGCTTAGGATTTGGATCTATGCAGGTATATAGTTAAAGTAAGTAGGCATGTTTTGGATGTTGTTTGGGGTATAATTGAATTTTTTTGCAATATATATAGTTTGCTAATTTTAAATTTATTGGATTTAAAATTTAGAATATTAATAAAAAAAATATTTTATTTTATTTTATATATTATTCTATGGTTTATATTTTGTATTTAATAAATATTTATTTTGTTAATTTAATTAAATTTGTTATATAATAATAACAAAATATTAACCTGTTAATAAATAAGGTTATACATCACTCTAAAATGGTACCAGCTTCTTAAGCACAATAATTATTATTTTTTTATTATGATTACTATTATTTATATTTTGTATTTAATAATATTTATTTTGTTAATAATTAAATTTGTTATATAATAATTAACAAAAATATTAATATGTTAATAAATAAGGTTATACATCACTAAAAAATGGTAGGAGCTTTCTAAGCACAATAATTATTACATTGACTTATAACAAAAGATTAATAATATAATAATAATAAATATAATATTAACATTATTATTCAAAATTTTAATATTAAAAATGCATCAGTTTTCTAATAATATAGTAACACAATAGTTATTAGAATAACTTATAAACAAAATGATTAATAATACTAATAAATATAATATTAATTTTATCATAAAAAACTTTATATTAAAAATTTTACATATTGATTTATTAAATGGTTTCAATTTTTTATAATAAAATATAATACTCAATACAAATATTAGTTACTTTTTGAGAATTCAAAATTGTTATTATGTGTTAACTTCTTATTTCTATTGTATAGTAAGTTTTTATTGTATAGTAAGTGAGCATATAGTTATCCGCTGGATGTAGAACAGTTGGTGGTGGGGTATGGTTAAGAGGCTCCTTAAGCTCAAAGGTCGTCGGTTTTAATCTGGTCGGATACCAAAAAATTCAGCCACCTGGTGATTTTGACGGCTTAGATGCCCTACTTAGCCAATGACAACCCTGCTAGTCAGGAGTTCCACCACTTTGTCAAAAAAAAAATGAGCATATAACTATTATAATATTACAATAAGCAATACACTAAAGTTACTAAAAAATTTGGTAAATCTATAAAGTTACTGTCTAGAAATTTAGAAGTGACTAACCAATTTTTAACGGACCTTCCATCTATGATATTACTTACTTACTATGATAAAAATTAAACTTGTTAAAATAACAAATATATATAGATACACAATTTGTTTGGTATAATTTTTATAACAAATTACAATAACAAGTCATTAAATAACTTTAACATTATTGCGCAGCAATTTCTACATAATTAACAGTTACGTATATTAAATAATTTAGTTGTATTACATGAATATAAACCTAAATAGTTACTCACTTAATAAATTATATATATCAAATAATTTGAAAATGTATATATATAATAGATATATATTAAAATTTTCAATATACACCCTCCAACAATACTGCCGTTAAGACATGAACGGTTGAATGAGATCTAACCATCAAACAAACTCTTAGATGTTTAGATGCATATTGAATGCCGTTGTTTAGTGGTAAAGGTATTATGCATGGCCCATTCTCTCATTTGTGAAACAAAATGGCTGTTAATTTATACAAATACAAATTAATAAAACGTGCCAATTACCTTACAGCTGACACGTCATACATATCTTTAGCAATGTGATGAAGCTTGACACAAAAATGTTTCCCGAATAATTCGCAATTTCGTTGAGAAGAAATTAAGGTCTTCCCAAGTATGAAAACTCACGCAACAATGTTCTATTAAGGTCATGAAACATCAGCCAACAATGATCAATTAATTATGTGTGACCTCCACAAATAATTATACAATGGTATCTGTCACTGTGGACCACCGCCTCTTTGTCTGTTATGGCTGGCCGCGTTGGCCCACTAGGTGAGATCATGAGAAGCTGCTTCAATCCTCATACTCATATTATAAAGTGTGTCACCGTATACAGGCCTCACTACCTTATCCTGCATCTTCTCTTTGGCTGGCCACAATTCTCTCGCGCAGTACAACCTTTTCTGCTTACTTGCTCGATTCCTATGCTTCGGCTGACTTATATCGATAACTTTGATCTTCCATGGCATCTCTTAAATTCAATGTCACCAGAAAGCCAGGCCTCCTCGTCGCTCCTTCCCTGCCTACTCCGAAAGAGCTCCTATACCTTTCTAATATCGATGATCAACCGAGTCTCAGATTTCATCTTCCGGTTGTACAGTTCTATAGGTTCAATCCATCAAAGAAGGGTGAGGATCCTGCCAAAGTCAGCCAAAGTCATGAGAGATGGGTTGGCCAAGGTTTTGGTATTCTACTATTCTTTTGCGGGAAGACTCAAAGACGCCCCGGGCGGTAAGCTCATACTGGATTGCACGGGCGAAGGCGTGCTATTTGTGGAAGCGGATGCTGACGTTGCTCTCCAGGAATTCGGAGACCTCCAGCCGCCATTCCCCTGCTGGGATGATCTTCTGCACGACGTGCCGGGCTCGCTAACTATTACGAATTCTCCTCTCCTTTTCGTTCAGGTTATTTCATTAATGATCATCATCATGTCAATTAATCTTCGTCTGTATTAATTGTTATCGCCGTTTTGTTTGGCTGCTATTTCCTTGAGCCGAAATACTGTTTTCCTGAGTGTACTAATTATCATGATCTTTCAGGTAACGCGGCTGAAATGCGGAGGGTTCATATTCGCCCTGCGGTTGAACCACACCATGAGTTACGCCGCTGGCCTTGTTCAATTCATGAACGATCTCGGAGAAATGGTGAAGGGGGCGGCGAGGCCATCGGTTCGTCCCGTTTGGGAAAGAGAATTCCTCCACTCGCGGATGAATCCTGCTGTTAAATTCCCCCTCTACCAATACGATCAAATTGAAGACAAGGATGGGCATGAGATGGTGCCCGTGAACGAGATGAGCTACAAGTCATTTCTTTTCTGACCGAAGGAGATGGAGTCATTGAAGATGCAAGCAGTAGACCGAGACATGAAGAGCCCAACCTTTGAAGTTGTATTGGCCTGTTTGTGGCGTTAGAGAACGAGGGCCCTTCAATTGCCCGCGGAGCAGGAAGTTCGGTTCATATTCTGCTTCAATGCTCGCACCAAATTCAACCCGCCGCTTTCCGAAGGCTTCTACGGTAATGCGTTTGCCCTTGCATGCGCCAAGGCAACAGCAGGCGATCTGGCAAACAAACCGCTGCCCTTCGCTGTGAAACTGATAAACGAAGCGAAAACGGCTGTGAAAGACGAGTATATGCGATCGGTGATAGATTTGATGGAATTGAAAGAGCGCCGGCACTTCACAGTGGTAGGAGCCTTTGTGATTTCAGACGTTACCAAATTCGGCTTCGAAGACGTGGATTTCGGGTGGGGGATAGCGGCCCTACGGAGGGCCTGCAAAAGCAGGAGATGGAGCAGTGGCGGGGTTGTTGAGCTTCTTGATCCCGGTCGGAAATATAAATGACGTTGATGGAATTGTGGTTCCTGTTTGCTTACCCTCCGCTGCGATGCGAAGATTTAAAGCAGAAATCAAGGAAGCCACGGAGAACGCTCCTCCGTTCCTACGCTCCTTTCTGTAAGGCCATGGCAAACATATTTCAGATGTTGGATAAATACGATTAGAATTAGACAGATGGATTACTATAAATGCCATGGCCCCAAAAATAGCATAGTTGTATATCTGTTCAATATATATACCGATATGTATAGAGACCTCAAATGTTAGGCAAAGAGGACAAAATAATAATAAGTCAGCTATGTTAGGTTAATATTTCTTATGTTAAGAATTTATTATTAATAATAAAGATGAAAATGTATCTACCATTTTTTAAATTAGGTTATTTATTTGAATTTAAAAAATTTAGGATTTTCTTGATAATGATTATATTTTTAATTAAGTTGTTTAGTTTAATATTTTTTAAGATAATGGCTTAAATTTTTTTTATGTTTACAAATAATTGGATACTAAATAGATATTCTTAATAAGAATTTGTATTTCTCTAGTTGTATTTATTTTAGAAATTGGGGTGGACTATGGCCTTTGTTTTTTTAGGATTGCATAAGGATGAGACAAGTATAATGTCCAAATTGATTCTATGGAAGTCATTGGAAGATAAACAATTATATAGCAGCTAATGATTGGATAACCAATAGTTCATGGCACATAATTAAAATAAGGTGAGATATATATAACTAATTGTTGATAAATGGATAATCCTAGTTGATGTATGAATGCATGGATAATGTATAATTTCACCTCGACTCGTATAAGTTCATGGTAGTCTATATGTATTCACAAACCACAAATTAAGTGGTTAAGGTAAGTCATTAAAATCTGATTTTTAAAAAATAAATTTTATTGATTTTAATATAAAAAAATACGTGTTAATTAATAAATACATAATATTCTTAGTGGGAGTATTTTAATTAGGGTGGACACAATTTGTTCCCCTAGCCTGGGTGGGGCAGATCTAGAAAAAAAAACCACAACGATGTATCATTCTCCTAGATAATTGAACTACTTGAATGTTAAGCTTTCCTTACCTTAGTGATCGAGTTTTTCCTTTCCTTACCGAGCCTTTGCGATCAGGCGTACCTGTGAAGATTATGAAGAACAAGACAAAATGGTGAAAGCAACAAGATAATCCAAGTATCTTTATTAATAATCATGAAAAAAAGTAATAAACAACTGATATTAGCACAAATCATTTATGGAAAAGGAGAACATATTTGTATTGATAATATAAAGAGTAAGAAGCTACAACCGAAGCCTTGACGCTGAAAACTCAATGTTACAATAGTTCTAACATCACTCTTACACACACACTCTACAAGCTTTACAAGTCTCACTCATAATGACACTCTCTTGCCTCCTACACTAGCTATGATTCCAGCAGCATGAAGATGCTCTCTTGGTATTCTCTCCCTCACTCATGAGAGGAAGCTTGTATAAATAGGCCAAGGGAACCCCAAAGGGGTTGAGATATTTTGGGAGGAAGGTAGGGAATGATACCTAGGGGCTCGGAGCTCAAGTGCCACCTAATCCAAGTAGTTGGGATCATCCTCCACAAGGAATTTCACCTAGAAGGTTCTTGAAACTTTCTTTATTTCCTTTTTAACAGCGATGACGCTCTTTGCATATGGGTGGGTAGTGTCGACACTCTTTTCCTTGAGAGAAAAGGTGTCTTTGACACACTATTTCAATAGGAATAAGGTGTCAGGTAGGTCTGGCGCCCTGTGTCAAGAGACAAGGTGTGTTAGGAATCCTAGGATTGGGAAAAATATCTTCCAAAAGATGTCCTTTACATGCTACTTTAAGGGATTGAGCACTGCTACCAATTTTAGGTGTAACAGAATGCCCCCAAAAGTATGAATCTAGAAAGGGATGATAAGTGAAATGATTTACTAGATATGATCTGGAATGAGAGGAAAAGAAATGGTGAGTGAAGACTTAATAGATTACCAACTACAAAATATCTGACTCCAAACATGGCTGCGAACCAATACATTGCAGATCCATGTATAATGACCATGTCATGGATACCTGCAATAATACACTGTAGATCCATGATTAATAAGACTTAAAACGGGACATGGCTACGGAATATACACTGTAGATCTATGTAATCCTAACCCAAACCTAAGCATATCCACCAAACATACAATGTGGATCCATGCAGTGACTTTAAAAAATATTCCATCGCAACGTGAAGATAGGCACATATTCAAGTGAATACCTAACCATTCAGGGTCTTCATTCCAATACTAAACGATACAACTCTATCCATGTGAATAGATGTCCTAATGTCAAACATGGTAGAAACCACTTGATTATCAGTCATTCACATATAGCGTTAATAAGCATGAGGGAAATCACCATTGATGTTAGTGATCCCAAGGTATCTTAGTACATTCCTCCGAATGTGAATAGATGAACTGGAGTCGAATAATTGGCAAAATATTTCAATCAGATGCCAGTGATGAAATCCTACCATCGAAAGCGAGGAAACCTACCATTGAGGTATGCAAGTTTCAAGGTACTTGACTGGTTTCTAAGACTGATTCCCGGGTGATGTGTTGATGTCGATGGGAGTAGACTTGTTGAAAGATGACCATGATGTTTACCCCATCATTGACATGGAACTTTGAACAAAAGTGATGTTGAAGTGATGAAAAAAACCATAGGACTTATTCAGATGTGACCAACTTGAAGGAATGCAAAATAACCGCAGACATTAGAGGAAATTTCAACTCAAAATGGGCCTCCTAAGGAAAATTAATAAAATAATAGTTAAAATAATAAAATAATATTTATTAATCTTGGAGGAAGAAAAGAAAAGACTATTTTTTATTCGTATTTTCGACATATCTCCTTGTGTTTTTACTCAAATTTCAATCGAGAGATCTCATTGGACGCAGAATTAAATTCCGTATCCAATGAGTACCCACTCTGCATACTTTTGATGGGCCCTGCTTGTAAATTTAAGCACATAGATCTGTAGACAAATACACAACTCACAAAGTAGATCTCACCATTTACTCAGCAATTGAAGAATGAAACAGTGCAAAAATGGCTTGCAGCTATGAATGCTTTCATTAATCAAAAGTAATCAGATAATAATTACAATGAAGTAAAATGGCTCTAATAGCCACATGAAATTAGAATCCACATGAGGAAATTTGAATTGATAGACTCTACTTGACTGTAGGTAACTAAGACCTTGTTTAAATCACTATCCGAGGAATTAGTAGTTCACTGACCTTGTCTAAACCATAACCGGACTTCATCGGAGCTCTAAAACACAACTCAAGTGTTACATTCAGTGTTAACTAAGGTTAACTGACTATGGTAGGTAAGAAATGCGCCCCACATGAGTGCAGTCAAGTAAACCTAGCACTATCTGAATGTAGAGGACTAGAACTGAATGTAACTGACTCCTAACTTAGCTTGACTAGTCATTAGCTGAAGTGAACCGACCTTGGTTGGTTTTGGCACTCCCAGTGGCTTCCTAAATTGTAGGGATTGGTCTAGGAGGCTCCTAAACTTTTGCAATCAAGTGCAATCAGTGGAAGTTATCCTCAATTAGTGTTCCCCACACTTTAGTAATTGAAACATGTGCCCCAATTAGGCCAAGTGGACCCAATGGTGTTAATGACTATAAATAGACTGGATGGACTCCCGATTTAGACATGACTCCCAATTTAGACATATGACCAAATTTGGACAAGGGAGGATTAATAATCCTAACACCCCCCCTGAATGCTAACTTGGACAAACTGTGGGCCCTGGTAACTAAGACCATAGGTCATCCATTACGTCAAGTAAAATAAATTAATTGCTTAATACAAGGAGTTGGGGCAAAAACCACATGGGAAAAAAGCCCTCCCTCTAGCTAAGCAGGTAGAATCAGGTCTCAAGTTTGAAAAACTTGAAAATAT
>LPNX011012104.1:165761-206309 GCA_001517045.1 Pseudotsuga menziesii
ACCTTCATCTCTGTGAGGTATTGAAGCAACATGCATGGTGTGTTGTGCACAGGTATTCTGGGGCCTAGCATGTAGACTTCTCCTTCTTCTCCAAAAATGATGATGGAAGGAAGGAGCAATGTAACCTTTGTCTCTTGCTGAATGAAGAGGTGTATGATCATATCCATTCTTCTAAATGTAGTAAGACTGAGCCCGTGCCATATAGCATCTTATAGTGAGTCTATTGCATCTCCCTGAAGGAGGTAAGATAGCATGTCATAGCGCAAGAGTCTTTCCTTTCTGAGTGTCAGGTGAGTTTCCAGTCATCTTCCTAGCTTCCAATTTGGAAGTAGCCCAACTAGAGTCTAGATCTGAGTCACCCTGAATCTCAAGGTCATAAACTGATATAGATGGATCTACAATACTAGTAGAAGCTGTAAAAGAAGTAGATGCAATGATTTTACCTTCCCTTGCAGGTGGTTGCTGAGGGTGCACTGGTTCTGAAGGAGGCATGAAATGTGAGAACTCATATGCTTTTGAAGCATAATTTGTAGTACCCTTTGCTATGATGCTCCCAGTAGAGATATCTGTGATCTCCATTGAGTCAGGACCAAAGATCACTCACTTTGGAGATCCAGTATGGGTCATCTGATAGACATATAACAGGTTTGAAGCTAGGGAGGGAACAAATAGCACATCTTTGAACCTTCCATGTTCAAGTTGGATAGAGCCCTTCCCCTTTGTTTTGAATTTACTGTTATTTCCCATCTGAATACTAGGACCATCAAAGGACTAAAAAGAAGAGAATGATTCTCTGGATGCAACCATATGGTTGGAAGCTCCAGAATGAATGAGGAAGACAAGTGCTGATGTGCAGCAAGCCTTCAGTGCATGTCCTTACCTTTGGTATTCTTCATCTTCTTCTTCTTCAGAGTCATCCTTCCTTACGCTAGTAGGTACATAAATGTTGTGATTTTTCAAAAGAAGAGCCATTTCATCAAGTTGTCTTCTCATACAGGAGCTTTCTGAATGGAAGCCCCTTCCACAGTAAGAGCAGAGGACGTTGCCTTTGCCATTCTTCTTGCTTCTCTTCGAACATAAAGGTTCTTTTGACTACTCTTTCTTCACAGGGGATTCATCTCTTTGCTTCCATTTTTCATTTGCTACCTTATATCCTCTTGCAACTAGAGCTAGATCTTTGGGAGATTGAATGATCCCCATTTGGATAAATTTATCATTCTTAGAAATAAGAGATTGGATGAAAGCATTAAGAGTGGGAATCTTCCAATTTGGAGTAGTGAGCCTTATTGTTTGGAAGGTGGATACAAAGACTGAGTAGTCTACATTGAGCTTTGTGAGAATAGCAAGGATGAGCTGATCTTCATCCTTCTCCACTTTGCACTGCTTTAACAGATATATCAAGTTCTTGAACTTTGTGAAGAATTCATTCAGAGATTTGAAATTGGATGGATTGAGAGTAATCAAATCATTTTCTAGCTGATGGATCCTCATCTCATCATGCTTATCAAATAGGGAGGCAATATTGTCCCAAAACTCCTTGGGAGTCTTCAATTCTAGGATGTGGAACCAAATATCTTTAGAGACTAAGGAGAGCAAGTGTCCATGGGCTTCATCAAGCCTGTTCATGTACTTAGCTTTGTCTTTATCTAAATCTGGCTCTTCCTCTACTTCTTCTATGAGTCTGAAGAGCCCTTTGGTACGGAGCATTACCACCATGTCTGCCTTCCACTGGTGATAGTTGAAGGGAGTGAGAGGCTCTATTGGATGAGCCATTTCGAATGTAGTAGGAAGAACTGAGCTACTGTAGCGAATGTAGTGAGAAGAAGGGCTGCTTGTAGCAAATGCTGTAAGAAAAGCTGATAACCTGTTACACAATCAAACATACAGAGTAAGGTCGACAGTCTGCACTTTTGGAATTTCCTTCACACCCACCATAGTTGATTAAGCAAGTTTGATCAAGAATGTCTTAACTTGGGATATTAAGTGGTAAATTCTCCGATTCTAGTGTAGTACTGGAAAGAGCAATTGCCAAAAAAATGATCCGGCTGGAGATTTGAGGAGGAGAGGAGTCTTGTCCACCTAGGCTCTGATACCATGTAAATTTGAGCACATAGATCTATAGACAAATACACAACTCACAAAGTAGATCTCACAATTTACTCAGCAATTGAAGAATGAAACAGTGCAAAAATGGCTTGCAGATGTGAATGCTTTCATTAATCAAAAGTAATCAAATAATAATTACAATGAAGTAAAATGGCTTTAATAGCCACATGAAATTCGAATCCACATGAGGAAATTCGAATTGATAGACTCTACTTGACTGTAGGTAACTAAGACCTTGTCCAAATCACTATCGGAGGACTCAATAGTTAACTCGCCTTGTCTAAACCATAACCGAAGTTCATCAAAGCTCTAAAACACAACTCAAGTGTTACATTCAGTGTTGACTATGGTTAACTGACTGTGGTAGGTAAGAAATGCGCCCCACATGAGTGTAGTCAAGTAAACCTAGCGCTCACTGAATGTAACTGACTCCTAACTTAGCTTGACTAGTCATTAACGGAAGTGAACTAACCTTAGTTGGTTTTGGCACTCCCAGTGGCTTCCTAAATTGTAGGGATTCATCTAGGAGGCTCCTAAACTAATGCAATCAAGTGCAATCAATGGTAGTGAGCCTTAATTAGTGTTCTCCACACTTTAGTAACTGAAACATGTGCCCCAATTAGGCCAAGTGGAACCAATGGTGTTAATGACTATAAATAGACTGGATGGACTCCTGATTTAGACATGAGTCCCAATTTAGACATATGACCAAATTTGGACAAGGGAGGATTAATAATCCTAACACCGCTACCCCTAAAACAAGAAATACCTGAAAAAACATGATGATGACATCATTATCACATTTTTTTAGGTATTTCTTATTTTTGGGGTAGTGGGGCCTATCAAAAGTATGTCGAGTGGGTACTCGTTGGATGCAAAATTTAATTCCGCATCCAACGAGCTCTCCCGATCAAAATTTAAGTAAAAACACAAGGAGATATGTAAAAAATACGAACAAAAAAAGTAGTTTTTTTATGATACCTATCCCCAAATTTATATTAAAAATTTGTTTAAGAGGTGCTCCCTCTTTTAATTTTAAAGCATTTTGATTGGTTACTACATAATGACATGGAATTTGTATTATTTTTGGAAGGCCCATTTTAAATTGAAATTTCCTCTAATGTGTATACTGTGATGAGGACTTCCCCTGAACATTGGACGGCATGAAAAATGACTTGGAATCATAGACTCAACGAGGGAGAGACCAGATATAACACAAAGTCAGGATGATGCTTTCTTTGAATTGACACAAAGGAGTTAACTGACTCATGACAAGTTCAAAACCCAACAGTTTGAAGGAAAATACAAACAACTGCCATATTCAAGGGTGGACTATGAGATTCCATTAATACAAATGAAAAATGTTCCCCATTCCCTTAATTTTCCCATCATGATGGTGAGTACCTCCTTTCTTTTTAACAAGCTTGAAAAGGGTAACAAACAATCGGTATAGCTCATCTAAAGATGATTCCATTCTCATATGTTTTATGAACCTAAGAAAGGAGGGTTTCATTCCTAAAAAGGGTCCTTCAATGTTTAATTTTATGAGTCTGAAGAAGGAAAAATCGCACATCGTTTCATGTTTAAAGAGTCTAAAAGGATTGAGAAGACTCTACAATGGAATTTTTAGTATATTTAGACCCCAAGGTCCGAAAAAAGTATAAACTGATACCTAGGAGAACTCCTCTAGTCTTGAAGAGCTATAGTATACCTTTTTTGTAAGTGTGTACGATTGGTCTGAAAAAGGGGTCAACTATCACTGACTAGATGATCTTTCAAATACTTTTACAAGCGTGAAAGAATCAAGTTTGCTTGGCAATATTATTTTGTTTAAAGAGCCTGAAAGAGCTTAACGGTGACTCTCTAGAGTTTTTCCTTTTTGTAATCCATTTTAACGAGTCCAAAAAAAGCAATAAATGCACACTTGATACCTTTTCACTATATTTTTAACAAGTACGCTGAGGGTATGAAAGGTTCTTGGTACTTTTTCAACTTGAGCTAGAGTGTGAAAAAGACAAAAGAAACTTGATCGTAACCAAAAATGCCTCGCTATGCCCTGAAATCCTAAAAACTATGTTAGAACACTTTTATTATGAAAACTATAGAAAAAACACAATGAAAACCCACAATATTTTAATAATTCACTAATTATTTATAATAGAAAATAAAAAGTTAACATAAATAGTGAAATAGTATATCTTTTTTACCATTGTGTTATTCACCATAGCAAAATAGGGTAAAATTGGTGTTCAAGAGGCAATTTGCAAAGGAGATTCCAAGAAATATAGGCATCCATTCGTCGAATGGTTAGAAGCATGTAAGAGCTAAGACCCTACCCTTTCCTTTCATGGTTGCAAAGTTTAGTTTCTTTGTGTTTTTTAGTGTTTTGGGGTTATTTTTCAAAGGGAAAGAGTGTTCTTAGAGTGAGGGAAAGAGCGTCAATGGTTCTCTGTGTTCCCAAGGGATACAACATCGTCACTCTGTTCCCTAAGGCAAAGAGCATTGATGGTCGTGGGTTCCCAAAACTCAAAATTTAACATGATATTTGGAAAAATTTTGCAATGTAAGGGTTCTAATGAATTCCTTTCTGGATTCTCCATGAGATTTGGACCGACAAGATGGTTATTTGGAAAGAATGATAGCATGAGTTAAATGACACACAAGTTGCTAATTATCTTGTGACTATAAGGGCCCTAAGAGAATGTGGGCTCTTAAGGTATTTATGGGTGTCGGAAATGAGAGCCCATGTGATTTTATTAGAGCATCTAATTCAGATGTGGGATCTAGACCAGCAACACTTTCAGGTTGGGACTCACATTCTGACCATAGATGTTGAAGACATCTACTTTCTTACTGGATTGTCTCGAAGGGGAAGTCCAGTATCACTTACAGGTCCTCGTGACAGGGAGATGTCAATTGATGACCTCATAGATGATTATTATGTCATCGAGACAAGACACCAAGGGGGTAAAATTTCTATATATTGTAGAACGACCTTTGAGAATTGTGGACTTCATGATACAGAAGGTAGCTGGTTGTCGAGATCCACACCAGAGTACCCGTGCACATATGTTTAATGCATTGAAGTGCATGGGTTCAATTGTTTTCAATTGGAGTGAAGTATTACTAGTCAGTCTCAAAGATCACTTACCAAATGAAGACGAGGAGATCTCAATATATTTGGTTATGGAGCGCTGGTGGTACCTTTATTTCTTGAGAGGGTACCCTTACTATGCCCACAAATGCCTCTTAACAGGAAGGATACTAAGTATTCATGGATGCTATAGTGGGTAGAGGCTATGGCCTTCCATGGAGGTGGGGGAGGACCCACCGTGACCTATGGTGTTATTTTCTTCCATTGGCTACAAGGCCAATTGATGATGGTTGAGGAATATTCATAAGCGAGGGATGATTTCAAGGGTGACCCTGATCTTCCCTTGCAGAAGGGTGAGTAGTGATATGATCGAGGTGAGAAAAATACTACCACATAATATTTTTTGTTTTTATGTTATATCTCATGTTTTTTTATTTTTGTGTTGATACTAAGACATACCTTGCAATTTTGCAGACATAGGTCCATCGAGACCTACATGGGCCTCACCCATCAAGAGGCAGGGTGTGGTCAGGGATATGTCCATGAGGAATGTTAAGAAAGAAGAGTAACTTCAAGAGATTGAAGATAAACTCCAGATATTAACCATGGGACTTCCAGACATTTCCATTGATGACCTTCCTAGGCATTATCAACGCCATACTACAGGAGTGTCGAGATGTTTCAGGAGGTTACTCTGCTGAGTGGCTCATGTCGTGATGTTCTATCATGAGAACACGGATTATTCTAGAGAGACTTCTTCATTTTTGTATTGTATCGAAACTAAAAGCTTCGAAGCTTCATATTTTGACCTTTTCATTGTACTAGAAAATCGATGGTTCTAGACTTTTGGGTATATTAGAAGCTTATGGATCCAGTTTATATCTCAGTACTAGTTTATATAAATATAAAAATTTACAGATATGTGTGTTCATGTTGTGTTATGTGCATGAACGACTACTTATGTGTTTATGTGATTTTATACATGTGATCAAAATTTAAAATGAATTTCAAGTATGAGCCAAATACCAATCTAATACATAATTTGCCATTGAATCAACTATCATGTTTAAATGTCTTGGGATGTGATGGTAGGAAACATGCTCAATGACCTCTCCAAAATACGAACTCTTCGAAACATATGAAGGAGTAAGGGGTTCCAAATAGTGTAGACCTAGTTTAACTGATGAACAACTAACTTTGAATCTAGATAGACCCTAATTTGAATGACATTAATAGAAATATATTCAGTCAACAAACCAATATTTGCATGGTACTTTGCAAGATTGTTCGTAGAGGGACTCAAACAAGTTCCTCTTGAGCTCACCGGATCATTGGTAGGGGAATACAATACCCATGCTGTTGATGTGAGGTTTCTAGTATAATGGCTAGCACCATCTGCAAAACTGAAATAAGCAATCATATGTTCATTTTAACAAAACATTATATAAACAGGATTAGTTAAGATACATATTACATTCACACCAAATTCATACTTCAAACTACATGCAACACTCTATAAACATGATATATAGAAGGCCTATGCTAGATGACCTAGGCATAGTATTTATTAAGGTAAATCTTGTTTCAGGGCTCACCTAGTGATATCCTATCATAGTCTATAATTCTGTATTCTCTTTTCTCTAGGACGTGACTGAAAACATAGGGTCCATGCCACATGGTTTCCAATTTTCCACCCCCCCAACTTATCGTGCTTCTGGTCATATGTCAAGACCAGGTCACCTTAGTTGAAGAGGTGAGGTTGAAGCATCTCAACGAGTTCCATCCATCTTGTTCAAGTACAAGAACCTTTATTTCTCTAGAGTGGTGTTAGGAAGTAGTTCTACGACATGTTTTAGAGAAGGAATTTTACATTCAATCGAAAGAGTAGCTTCTAGTGCGTACACTAGCTGAAATAGGGTGAAGCTGGTGGATGTTTTGATGGTAGTCCGATAAGCACATAATGCAGAAAAAATTATAAGTTCCAACTGGATTTGGCATGCCATACCATTCGTTGAAGCATGGTTTTCAACACTTTGTTGATGGCTTCAACTTGGCCATTGGCTTACGGGTAGTAGGGTGTAGAATTATCATGACTAAAACCTAGTTTGGTACTTAGTCACAATATCTTGAGGGATTCCAAATCCAACGATGATGTGATTGAAAAGGAATGGGGCAACAATTTTTCCATTTTCGGCACATGTAGCCATTGCCTCAACCTACTTTAATCTAAATTAGTCCACAACTATGATGATGAAACCATGCCCCTCAACTAAGGTAGGATTACATTGCATGAAATCGATGCCCCATTTGGAAAACAAGCCAACAATGGTGATAGGATGTAAAGGAGTAGGTTGGTGCACTTTTTGGATTGGAAAAGATGACAGGGTGGGCATTTTTTCATGGACAACATGCAATCTTTGAATATTGAGGGCCAAAAGTACCCACCGTGTAAACTTTTCTGGGAAATATCCATGCCAAAAAGATGGTCTCCATATGCTTCGGAGTGGCAGTCATTCAATGCCATTTCATCCTCGTCAAGAGTTAAGAAACGTCACAAGATTGCATCAATGACAACATGGTACAAAGTATCATTGATGATGAGGTAGTACTTGGAATGATCATGAATACGATGATGTTCGTCATGGGTTACATGCGGCTAAAAACATTAAGTCTGGAGATATAAAATCATATCTCCATACCAAGGGTCATTCATACTAATGAGGAACATGGATTCATCAGGAAACGAATGTAAGGGATTCATATCCTCAGTGATACAGGGAAGGTCACACATGAGCTTCGTGAAGATGAGAGACTTCTTGGAACTGGATTTTACAAATTCTAACTCAAACTCATGGAGGTTGAATAATCCAGTGAGAGTATTTCCCCCCAAGCACTTGACAAGTCAATATGTAATACATGGGGTTGGAATATGCATATATCATGGCTGTATGAAGCAAAATGTAGTGAAGAAATATCTAGAGCATGACGACTGTGGCTAGACATAACTTCTCCATATGCGAGTAATGGGTTTCAGAGTCAAGAAGACTCTTACTTAGGTAATAAATCACATGTTCTGGGTCATATACATTTGTTTGAACTAGTACTATGCCAATGGTAGTCAATGACACAACAACATACAAGGAATAATCCTTGGTATAATCGGGTGGTTGCAAGACCGATGCATTCATGATGGCATGTTTGAGAATGTTGAATGCATGTTGTGCAAGGTCATCCCAAACAAAGGGTGTACCCTTTTTAAACAAACACATGAAACATTGGGTTTTATCAGCGTATTTATAGACGAAACGATGCAAAAAGTTTGCCTTCCCTTGCAAAATTTGAAGTTCAGTAACGTTCGTAGGCGGGGGTAGGGACAATATAGCTTCAATATTAAGTGGGTATATATAAATGAGATCCTTGGAAATGATGAAGCCAAGCAGTCCACCAGTATTGACACAAAAAAATACATTTGTCTGGATTTAATCGAATGCTGTAATGGAAAAATCTGAGAAAAATGGATCTCAAGTGGTCAACATGGTGATCCTACTGCTATGTGTGTGCATGCAGATCATCGAGGTAATTTTGCATGATATGTTTGATGTCATGGAAATTGTAGGACATAACGCATTGAAAAGTAGCCCTAGCATTCTTTAATCCAAAAGGAAACTTCCTATAGGAAAAGGTCCCCCATGGGAAAATGAAGGCCATTTTATGTTGATCAAAAGGGAGTATCTTTATCTGATTATATCCATAAAAACCATCCATGAATAAAGAGATGATGCTTTCGACACAGTTATAGATGATTTGATCGATGCAAGGAATAGGGAAATTGTCCTTAGTACAAGCCCAATCGAGGTCTCAGAAATCGATGCAAACCCTAATTGTTCCCTGCTTTTTGTTCATAGGGACAGTATTAGAAACCCACTCTGTCAATGGTACAGGATAAATGAACCTATCCTTGAGAAGTTTCTCAATTTCTTCCTTAATGGATGTCGCTTTCTGTGGATGAACTTGATGTAACTTTTAACGGACCAGCTTGGCATACGAGTAAGTCCTTCGCATTTCCTTGTGTGTCCAAAGAAAAATGTCTTTGAATACCTTAAATAGGGATGTATAAGACCTAACTTATGAAGGAGAAGAATTTTGGCCTACATGAATATTCTCTACAACTCTCGACTTCACTGATATATCGACCAGAATGGTCTTAGTAATATTACTCCGACTACCCTCGAAATCAACATTGTGGACGAGTGCCAATGACTGAGGAGTAGTTACAATATCAGATGAAAATATGTTTTCATACCTAATAGTCACGCCTTGGATTCTTCACCCTTTTCCACGTAACCATTAAACATAGGGGGTTTTATCTTCTTAAACTCTCCTTAAATTTCTTCATAAGGTTTATATGTTCTCTTTTTAGGACTACTGTCGGTATCACTACTTTCACTGGAATATTTATGTTTTTCTTTGTGCGACCTAACCTTAATTCTTGAATAGGAATGACTTTCATTATCATAAAATTTCAAATTCTTACCTTTATGCTTGTAGGATATAGTTTCAGATTCATATTCATGTTCTTTTATTTTATCCTTTCCTTTGTTATGTAATTTATCTAGCAATATTTGATTCAATTCTTCATGTGCTCTTTGGAATCTTTTATTATCTTGCTTTACCATTTGTAATTTATATTTTAAGTATTTTACAGTTTGAAGTAATTCAGATGGTTGATTATTTAGTTCTGCATATATATTATCTTGATTATTATGATGTGATCCATCCTCAACAGATGCCTCTACTCCTTCCATTTCTTGCAAAATAAAAATTTGTATTTTCGTACAATTTTTTTTTGTTGAACATAGTCATTATTTTTTTCTTCCTATTTTGTATGCGAGTTGAGCCAACGCCAGGACCATTTTTTGGAAACCTGATCTGATACCACATGTAACAACTCCAAAATCCATAAGTAAAAAAATTTGTTACTTATGGTTTATCCTAGGTTACAACATAGCTGATAAGAAAGAATATGGTAAACTCTACATCCAAATTTATTCTACATAATGTTAGGGTGTTTATAAATTTAGTACGACTCTACTCTGTGCATTTTCCACAAGTAAATTTGAACCTGAAATCTGACAACTTTGATGTCTGAAATTTTACTGACACATGTCTATTATTCGATGACAACATTTTTTTTTGGCGTCAGTGGGAATTCGTCTGTTATTCGACACCATTCCAAACTCCGTCGATATTTCGATAGCATATCATCGTAAATTGGGAATTTTTTACTTGAATTAGGCATCTAAATTCCGACAATGAGATGTTGAATAATTGATGGATATCACTTCAATCTGACACCTAGAATCTGTCGTTTCTACTAACTCTTCGTCGGATTTCATGTCCTAGGTGTTGGAATTCCGACAGCCTGTAGATGGCCTAGGCATAAAAAATACGGTGGCCTGAGGTTGTTTAAAAAAAAATAGGCTTTAGAAAGCACATTGATCAAGCTGGTATCTGCTCTCAAGCCATTAATTGATTAAGCTGGTATCTGCTCTCAAGCCAGTAATTGATCACACCGGTATCTGCGCTCAAGCCAGTAATTGATAATATGAATTTCCATTGCACTTTCACTCCTGAAATTCTAGTAGAAAAATACATTTTAAATAGATAAAGTTCACTATTGTCCACCCTTTGTGAAAAGATATCACTTTATTGAACTATGAAAACTACTAAGACTTGACAAAATTGAGAAAACTATAACCTCAAATACAATTCCTAGGGTGAATTACACTCTAGTGTAGTATCATATTTTAAAATTCAAATTGGATTTCTTAACTGGCAATCTTTTAGATTCTTCCCCTCACTGAATTTAATACTTTTATCTTGATATAAGTTACTATCAAACGATGATGCAATGGAGAAAATATTGGTATTTACAACAAATGGATGAAAGGTATTGGAAGCCTATGAAGTCCACATTAGATGGAATTGATTGTAGGAAAATCACCTTAGCTCCTTAGTTGCAATTATACAAGATGAAAGAATTAGTCTATTGCAATCAAGCATTTGATGTAAATAATTCGTTTACATTTGCACCCTTTTGTAGGGTTGTTTTTCTCAACAAATATGAAATCATGCACATACATAACTAGTGAACCGTGAAAATAGAAAATAATATTTGTTGTTATACTGGTAATGATGCCTGAATAATATCACATTGAACTATTAACATAACAGAAAGTACAACTTAACAAAGAAAACACGACAATATAAAGTTATCCTTAACCTTTAGGAGTTAACGAGATCTAAGTTATAAATAGGATACAAAAAAACATGTAAAAAGAAAGGAAAGCTTTCTATAAACTTTATGGAATAAAATACTATTCCCCAAGAGCATGGATTCAAACATAAACAAAATGTTAGGATACGGAAGGGTCTCACAAAACCCAATTACCCTAGAGAAAAAGGCACAATAGGTGGAACTATCCCCTTAACATAGATGCCTGTTTACCAGTTTTCTTTAGTATTCCAAATTTTAGCATCTAGAATGCAAAAACTTGCTACATATTTAAATATAGGATTTTCAAGGGAAATATCCCAATTTTGCATCATAATTTCTGCTGCAATCTTACCCCACAAGGCACTCAAACTCTTGTCACTATTTGTACAAAAAGTGAGATATTGGTATAAGAAGTCTGCTGCTTCGGAGTAGTTTCCACATGTTTCTTACTACCTCATGTTTATGTTGCTTCTTTTTGGATCAATGTGTCTACTTTGACACATTCCTCATTTTCCTTAACTGACTTCTTTTCATTCTCAAAGCATTTAGTATAAGATTTTTCATCTGCATAAATCTTGTATGCATCATCATATCCAGTCACACCAATTGCCAATGGCTCCACTAAAGCAGTTGTAGCCTCTGTAACACATGCAAACATAGCTTCCTAATCCCGGTGACATCGTTTAGAGGGAAGCAGGGTAGCTTCATCACTCGGTAGGCTACTTCTCAAATGATATTTATTAGCCTTTGGTGGCAAAGTTCAAACACATAGGCCTTTCCATGAAAATTGAAGACATCTGCCCATGTGGAAAATCACCTTCAGTTTCAAGACTGTTAGAACTTAATATATTATTAGTTCTCAAATGGAATTCATTTAACACACAATAATTATCTAATGCCATATATTCTCCATTATTGTCAATGGGACTTGTTATGCCTCCTTTATTCGAGCCTTCTACAATTTTCTTGATTTCATCTTCAGCTTCAATTCTTGCCCTTTTTATCAAATGCAAATGTTCATCAAATTTAAGTTTATGTTTCCTTTACTTGATCCGTGTCTTTTTCTTTCGATGATCTACTCTAGATAATACTTCAAGAACATTTTCTTCCTTCATGTAAATATTTATCTTTATTTGATTATCTAATCTCTCTAGTAGAGTTGAGAACCCTGAATTATGTTTCTTCAAGATATTTCTTTTCTTCTTCAGAATGGAATTCTGATGCAAAGAAGTGTTTGGAACTACCCTAACTTTATTGTATTTAGTCACAAATGTAGAAATCACATGATGTTTGACATTAGGAATAGAATTTTCATGAATATTTTTCACCCTTAAAATTTTCTTTACAGTTTGAAACCTGAATGCTCTTTTAAGTGCTTCCATGTTTAAAACATTCAAAATTGTTGACAATGTTATATGTCACTATTTTTCTACGATCTAGGAACTCACTTTCAGGCACTAATCAAGAGCCTCTAATTTCTTTTTCCATGCTTTGCCTTTTCTGACCAAACTACTTTTCACTCATGGTCTTCTCTAAATAAATGCATGTATTTGGTGATTGTATCCTAATTTCCTCATGATAAGAAGAAAAATTCAAAATATTTTCTCCATCATTATTAATATTTCTTTCACTCTTTGATGACCTTTTAAAATATCTCTTTGTTGTCTTCAACTATGGCTCAATTATTAAAGATACTAAACCAGAAACATCATACCTCAAATTGTTCTCAAAATTTCTTGTAGGCACTACACCAGCAACATCAAACCTCAAATGGTCCTCAAAATGGCTTGTAGGATTCTTTATCTCTAGTATGGACCTCATATTGTTGGATTTAGACGTTGATAATGAACTATGCTTTTTAAGCCCAACCTGAACTGAATTGAGCATCTTCATTTCTTTCTTATCAGATGATATTAGGGATGTAGTAGTATTTTTCTTATTCTCACCTACCCCATGTGTCTTTTTCTAGTTTTCCTGCCTATGTACTTCCCTCTTAATATCACTCATTAGTTGCTTCTTGGATTTTATCATTTTTTATAAACAATACTTTCTTTGCAGAATTCTTTAAGCTTTCATGAATACATGATCTGGATTTCCCATCATCAATATCTGGCATAAAGTCCTCTTTCTCTGTACCTTTATCATCATACTCCTCACATATCTCTTTCATTGCTCGAGTAAAGTCAGTTTTAGCCTTTACTCAACATTTGGCTAACAACTTATTTTTCAACTCAGAGGTGAATTCCTGAATGCCAATAGCATCACAGAAACCACTGCAAAAGAAGCAATAATAAAATGAAATCCATAAACCAAAACCTGCATCTACTTGTAAAAGAAAAACCAAATCCTATATTTTGAAGACCAAGGTGACCAAATTGACATGCTAGAGACCACATATAAGCTTATCTGACCAGAGTATAACCAAAGGCATTTATCCAACAAGTTTGGATAATTTTCTTCTAATGAATGTACTGCTATGTTCACATTGCCATCTTATCGCACTGATTCTTTAAGCGGTCTGGAAGGGTTTCAGGATTCATGCAATTACTCTTAAATCTGTGGATATATATCTATTGTAGAGTACACCCTCTCTATAATTCTTATCTCTTCCTCATTCAATGTAGAGATCGAGTATATGTTTTTACAAACACTTTGCATACACTAGGTTGTAATGGACTATAAGTAATTTGGTCAATGACTTTGACAAACAATTGTAGTGTATATTGTTGAATGTAGCAGTAGTTTTTCAATCCTCATGATGATTGTCCTTAGATGGTTTAGAAGGAAGTTTTTATATCATATGTAACATTTACCATCCACAACATTTAAGCTTGCAAAATAAAATGCTATAGTAATAAAAAAGCATAAATCAAACTTTTAATGCCAAATTTCCATATCTGGATTTTACTCAAAAATAAGGTGAATACATGCCTGGAAAATTCGATGCACTAATAGCAATGGAAAAAAGTGTTCTCCATGACTTCAAATTTCTCCTTGGTACTCCACAAACTGTGCATACTTCAATGAACAAATATAAACTGATGTAGATTCCTTTCAGTAGATAATATTGAGTTGATTTGGTAGATATCAGACCTCACACAAGCGAAAGTGGCAACAAAATCAAGATTTAATTCAAATGAAGATATATAACAAAATATATAACTCCATAACACGCCCAACAGAAATAGGTACTTCCCACATGCACTGTAACACGCATTTCTCCTTCAACGACTTCTACAACAGAAATATCATATTTTTCTTAGCCACTCCCTTCAACAAATGTGTGAATCTTTTCTATTGAACACTATACTATATTGTGGCAGCATCTTCACTCAATGATAGCGAGTGTAAAGATAGAAGGAAGATGTAGTTCACCACACACGCTGGAAGCAACTGGCTTCCATTGTTAATGGTATGTCCTCCTCATGTGTAACACTGTGTGCGTTTGTGAAGTTATCCAGCATGTATGATTTGGGTTCGGTACACACACATAATTCCCTGATGAATGATGGTTTTTAATGAAAAATCAATAGCTCAATTAATGAAGTTTTCACAGCTGAATAAAAAGCTAAAACACATGCTAAATTCAACTATAAGTGGGAGATATTTAGAGGTCTCAAAAGATGGCTTGGGATTCAACCCCAACAAGCAAGCTCTAACGCTTTTGGACTAGCTCATTTCCACCTGCTTCCATATTCAAACACGCATGCCCATAGATAGAGATTTGAGTTTACCAAATTTTTTCTAGATATGTGTGAAGTTCCTAACAAGCTGAAATTTTGCATAAGTTTTAATTTGGATACTATAGATGTCATTTTATATATACACCTTTTCACAGCAAAGGGGATGGTATAAGGAATCATGGAATTCATTTAATTTGTATAGGTTCTCTGGAGTCTGAACGTTGTGTCTGAGTTTCAGTTTCAGTTTTAGTTGTTATCCTAGAAAGTAGTACAAGTCCCACATGATGGGTATCAACGATTGTATTTATGAATTTAGTTGTTTATATTTCAAAATAAAAATTCTAGGTTGTAGCTATATATTGTATGAAAACATACAATTGAAATATGTGAGCAATTCCACATGGATATGGATACAAATTACAATCTATATAAAGAGGTCTTTCTTTAAAAGGAACCTACACAAAATGAGAGACTACAACTAAGTCACTAATAGAGTGTAAGGCTTACGGCACAATATTCTCTCAAACATCATTCTTTTAAGCTATATAAATAATATTCAGCATGAAACATGGCCAAAGAGTATGTACAGTGATATAAGCAACCCATTGATGCTTGATATAAGTAACCCAATGATGCTTAAAGAGGTGTTAAGACTCCATGTACAACTTTAAGAACACCTTTTAAAATAGGTAAACAAACTACTAGGTAATGAACCAAAAGAGTGCTTAAAATATAACATAGATATTCATAGAGGGTCTTATGGAATTGAAAAACTAACCTTCCTTGTCATATTCTAGGGTCTCATCAAAACTACTTAGATGGTCATCCCCTAGAGAGCCTAGTAGGCTCTCTATTTTTTCCCTTTGAACATGCTTATACTTCTCTTGGTTTTATTGTGAATGGCCCACAAGAAGGCTGCCTCTATGGTAGTGAAGGTGAATGCCTCTACTTTCCTAGGATCCTCTTTTCCACAAATATTAGGATCAACAATGTCTAGTGGTGTCACTAGTCATTTAGCAACCACCCATCCTCATGGCCCCTCCTCTCACCAAAAGAACACAAATGTGAGGTTTTCATCAAAAGCTCCTTTAATGGATATGTTAGCTTAGGTTCTCCAAACAAGATTGTCTCTTTCTCCTAGGAGATCATTTAAGGATGTGGTCAAATTAGTCAGGGACCTTTAGCCCCAACATTCTACCCAAGGAGGGAGATTCATATAGAGAACTCAAATTTTACTTTGGTCTTACAAGTCTCATCAAAGGAACTTTGTGACAATATGAAAAGATTTAAAGAAGGCACTTTGATTTGTCATTTCAACAAACTGGCCAAGTTGTGGTGCTCTTATACACTGGAGTAATGGAAAATGGGCAACAAATGTCTCAGTGATATTTTTGTGTCAAAGGTTTCTTGTGGTTCATTTTAAATAAATTAAACATAGGAATAGAGAAATGGAAGGGGAGTCTTGGTTCTAGGATAGAGATTGTGTCTTCCTAACTCTTTAGTTCCTAGAATTCAATCTGAAATCCATAACAATCTCATGAGTGAATGTCTAGGTAATACTTCCAAATTTTCAAATTGACCTCTAAGGAGATGAGGTCATCAAGAAAATGGACAAAGTCTTTGGGAAAGTTTATCAATTTTCACAAAAGGAAGAACGTAGATTTTTACCTAGTTCTAAGAGATTCTGTAGAAATGTATCTAGGGAAAGGACTTCCATATAGGTCCATCCTTGAATGTGATCGAATGTGTAACACCCCAGTTTTGACCCTGTTTTCATTAAGTGTATATGATGTAAATATTATATGGAATCATGAGAAGGAGCTCAAGACCAAGGCCCTTTTATTGATTAATGTTTGGTGTATAGGTGAACATGATTGATGCCTATGGTTCATGTGCTAAGTCAAGCATGTTTGTAAACATCATGTCAATATGCAATTTAATGAAAAACCCACAACCAGCTATGTCAACGCAATGAATAATGAGATGGGGGCATGATTTTCCTATGGATAGGGGGGGATGTTTAACCTTGAGCCAATGGGGAAAACCCATCAAAATTGTCAACTACCCTTTACTTGTCTTTCTCCCCAACCATTTATTTCTTCCAGAATTTGGTTGAGGTAGTTATTGCATGGGATGGGAAGAGTATGGGAAAAATTCGAATTGGGAAGAGCACCCATTTTGGAAGAATGTGTTTTGACCCCATGGGCAAGAAAACACCCAAAAATACATACGCCCATTCCCTCATGCATTAACGTTTTTCATCTTCCCTCACATTTTTGGGGAGAGCCGCGGGATGTTCAGATGATCCACCTTCATTCACAGGGGAGGTTGGGGGAACTTAGGAGGATTCACTCATGTGTTGGTCATTCTTCCCAATTAGACAGACACAACAAGAGCTAGTATGTGTTGCTACGCATTTATGCAAGTATTTTCCCTTTTGCCAAGACCCTGGTTGCTGTGTTGTAGCATTATACTAAACTGCAGAGTGTTATGAGACCCTATCACTTGTGTATCAAAGTGAATCCTATGTTGTGCACCTTGGTTTTGGTATGAACAGTATACAAGACTTACGAGTGGGAGAGATGTAGAATGTGCTTGATAAACCTAGTGGGGAACCTCACAATAAGACAAGAGTGGTTGGTCAATTTGCTATACACATCCTGAAGAGAACTGGAAGGGAAGGTGTAGCCTAAGGGACTATGGAATGAAGAAGGGGACACTTCCTTGTGTTGGGTGTGCAGGAAACATGGATGCCAAGCTAGATAGGTCTTGTGATGGTGTCCTTATATTTGTGTATGGGATCACTAGCTTAGCAGTTCTTCCCGCCCATTTCCTTAGTATCCTAATAAACCCAATTTGCAGGATGGATTGGCTAGTAGCCTGATAAACCCATATGTTGGCTTGGCTGTGTCTTGTTGTGTTTGGCCTTGTGTGAAACTCGACTGGACATCCTGATAAACCCAACTTGCAGGATGGATTGGATAATAGCTTGATAAACCTATCTGTTGGCTTGGCTGGTCCTTTATGTAAGTGTTGGCTTGACTGTGTGCAGTCTGATAAACCCAAATGTTAGTTGGCTTGGCTGAGTAGCCTGTGAAACCTAGAAGTGAGATGGCTTGGATGAGTAGCCTATGAAACCCATCTGCTTGGCTTGTTCTCCTTTATAGCCTGATAAACCCAACTGTGTTGGCTTGGCTAAGTTTTTTTGTATCCTTGGCTATGTATGAGTCTACTAGTGTTCCCTTATTCCTTGTGGGAATCATGCCTAGCTGGGGGGTGGTAGTGTTGTTGAGAGATTGATGAGCGCACTGGCCTATGGTTGGGTGGAACATTACAGCGATGTAGCTAGTTGCAGAATAAGTTATTTTCAAGATAAGTATCTCTGTGTTAATCTCTACATTTGTCATTGCTTGATGAAATATGATGAACATGGTAATGTGTTGAATTGATGAATTGTTTCGTTATATATAACTGCAATTATATACATCTATGTATGCTTTTTCAATGCATTTCTAAACTAAGTTTTAGGGCTTAGATTGTCGTATTGGTGATGGCCTGAATGGACAAATCTATCCCAAACTTTGATTAGCAGATCGAATTTCCAGACAGAAATCTACTTCCACAATGGTCTATTCCATAGGTGGGATGCAGAATGCGGGAACGCACTTTTGCTAAATTTTGTTCCCACGAATCTCTTTCCACAATTCTCCTTTCCACAACTTGCAGGATACCAGATGCAAAAATGTCCTTCGGTGAATTATGTTTTCCACATTTTTCCTTCTGCAACTCTCCTTTCTGCAATTTGCGGGATGCAGGATGCAGCTTCAGAGATCTCCATTTCCTCAAATTCAAGCTTTCCACATCGTTGATTCTTGCAGGTTTATTTTCATCCATTGATCTGTCTCTAAATGTGGAACAACTGATGACCGTCGATTTTTGTCATGATCTTTCTCCGTTGTTTGATCTCCTCTAAGATCTTTCTTCGTATATCTTCAAATTGATCACTGGATGCTTTTGCATTGATTAGGTAGCAGAATTGGTCGCTCTATCTCTCTCTGGCGGACATGAGGGGATGTGACAGTTTGGTCAAATCATGAATGTCGAAGAGAGTTTTCATGTCCATGCTCGGGGTTTAAAATAAGAATAAAGGTTCTTTAAGAAATTTTCAATTCCGCATGGTAATCAAGGCATGGGGACGTGACAAAGTGGTATTAGAGTTGCGGGTTGTAGCATTGGACCTGGATGGGCCAGAATGAGTAGTTAAAAGAGATAAGAGTACACTATGATACCAACATTGTAGTGCACTATAGAGTGGTATCAGAGCTACAGGCTACATCGTTGGGCCTAAAGGGGCCGAGTTAAATAGTTAACAGAGCTGTTGGTTGCAGCATTGGGCCTTGATGGGCCAGGTGACAGTAAGTAAATTGTTTTTAATTTTGAATTGCTATGTAGCTAACAAATGGTGTTTGATAACACATTTTGTAGAGTCATAGTGCTTATTGGAAAATTGGGTTGTTGGCTCAGCGATGAGAACCTATGGCATGAATGATTCATAGGAACCCTATGAGCATGAGGAAGATGTTGTGGGGGGGAATGTCCGAGTCAGAAATGTTAAGACTGAGTCTAATGGGAGGAGGTTTCAATATACTCCCTTGGATTCTGTAGCCACCATGAGAAGCCTAAGGGTGGAGATGCAAAGTTACAGGGAATATAATGAAAGGCTGGTTAAGGCTCAAGAGGAGCAGAATCAGCTGAATGTAGCCATGTTGCAAAGTTTGATAGACATTCAGAGGTGGATGAACTCTGGGGACCAGACAATAAGACCAGAAGGTAGTAAGAGCATTGCTAGAAGGAGAAAGAGATCTCCTAGTAGGTCATATGACTCTTAAAGATCCACTAGTGGTTCAAATTATTCTTCTCATAGGAATGAGAGGAAGAGGCATTACCAAAACCATTCATGTGATGAGTTTAAGAAGGCAAGGCCTCCTACCTTCAATGGTGAGATAAAGAATGATCATGTAGCTTGGGGAAAACCCTAGTTATGTGCGGAAACAGCTACCTTCCATCTATAGGATGGAAGGGTAGGGTTTCTTTGGTGAATGAAAAACATGCAAGGAAGGGTTAGCTTTGAGCCATGGAAACTCTGCAACAACTATTAGAAAAATAAACCTACAACTAATCATCAATGGAGAACTTGCAATCTACTGTTAGAAATAAAATACACATACATCTAAGTTGCAAATAAAAATGAACAAAACATGCATCTCATTATACCTAAGATTTTTAATGGAAGATGGGCCACCATGCCCTATCTCAAGGAGAAGCCTCTCCTTACTTGTTTGAATGGTGTGGAGCTAAGCTCAACACACAAGGGAAGTAGCTAATGGAGCAAAAGAGAGAGAGGGATGAATGGCTTGAGAGAGTTGGCTCCTCAAGGCACTCATATGGGCAGAGTAACGGTAGGCAAGGAATGAGTGTTTTGAGAGTGACCCCCACCCCTCTATTTATAGTTTTTTTCTTGAGATTTTAGGGTTTTAAGCCCCTGGTTAGGGCTTTAGCCCCCTTTTTAGGCTTTAAGCCCCTTTTTCCCAATTCTTAGCTCCTTTGGGGGTTTTAAGCTCTTTTGAGGGGTTTTAGCTGCTTTATGGAGGTTTTAGCCCCTATGAGAGCTATTTTGGCTCTTTTTAGGGATTTTTAAGCCCTTTTCATGTTTTTGAGCCTTTGCAAGGGTGTGGGGGTCAAATGAGGGTCATACATAGATGTATTTGGGTGCTGTAGGCCATGTAGAGCTCATCGAGGGATTTTTTGGGTTAACAGATTGCCCCCTAATGTGTGAGGGCAGGAGCTCGTCATATGGACGACGGAAATCATAGGATTTTCTAAGGAGAGGTGATGCTTCCTGGGCTGGGGCATGGTGGATTTTGGTTTTTGTATTAATATGGTTCCCATCAATGGGTGAGATAGAAATCATGTGTGACATGTATATGGATGAGGCGGGAATCCCCATGCTCATAATGATGTCAAAAGAATAGTGTGATCTAAGCTCTATAATACAAGAGCCAATCATGTACAACTTTTGTTACAATAGTGATTGCCTCAATGAGAGGCTGAATACAATACTAATATGAAGAACTGCTATATTGGACCCATGGCATTCTCATGGAATGCTATATCTTCATGACTGATGGCCTACTCGATTTGGAATGGTACATAGCTGTAGGTACTTACTGATGGAGAGTCAGAGTCTCTGTGGTACAAATATGTTGCATCAATCATAAATCTATATAGAAGCACTGCTGGGTTTGCTGAATAATGTCTCCAATGCAACCCAGAAATCAAAAGGGACATGAACCTTTTTGGGTCCCTCAATAGACTCATCAATGTGTTAGATTCAAGTGACATCTGGGGTCTTCGACTAAATATTGCATGGACCAATACCCTGTATGAATCTCAATGGTGCGATGATGTGGTTGGAGTCGAGCACGTGAGACACAACCATCCCAAGAGGCACTAAGGACTCCTCTCAAGTGGTCTAAGGAACTCATCAATGAGGTTAATGAAACCAAGATACAGGGACCTCTGGGTCTATCCTCTGGAATATGTGTGTTGTCATCGACAGAGGGAGACCTGCAACTGGCCAAGGCAATGGTGTTTCCTTGATAAGAAGCGCGAGGGAGATAACCAAGGGTGTGTGGCAATCTGGGGACTGACACACTGAATTGGGAAACATGGGCAAGGGGATTACAGAGGACTCAAACTTCTTTTGTTCAGAGTATAACAGTAGGGATGACCTCACAACAAATGAAACTAACTCCTAGGAGAGGGATCATAGCTGTAATACCTGGAATGTAACTGCGGATGGGAAATACTTAGGGGAGGTAGAAACTTTTGGTATTCATGGGATCCAAGGAAGACTCATCGCATAATAATCTAAACAAAGGTGATCCAAAGTGGGAATGCTGTCGAATTGTTACATGTGGGGTGGTGTCTAAAGACACCGTTATGGTATGATATTGTGGATTTTTAGTTAGCGCAAGAAAGTAAATGCTCAATGGTGCTTTCAATTTTAAAGAGTCTGAAAGCATGAAGAAGACTCCAGTGAGGTCTCTTTTTCTTTGATAGTTTCCTGTGCTTGAAAAAGGTTAAAAGTGTACATAGGAGAGCTCTCCCATCCTTTGTGGGATGGGAGACTTCTTTACCATTGGTACTCCAATCAGGACGGAAAAGATTAAACCTGTACTGATTGGACGGTCATTCAGATGATTTTACGAACATGAACGAAACCAAGTTTGCTCAGCAATCTTTTCTTGATGAGAAGGCTGGAAAAGAGCTTAATGAAAATGCATGGTGATATTTTTCGTAAATTTTGGCCCCTCTACCTGAGAAAGCATAAAAGGATGTAGGGGGGAACGGCCTTGGATTGAATGTGGTAAGGTGGTCCTTTTCACATGGTAGTTTACATAGTCCACAAAAGGAGATAAACAAGACGATGTAGACGCCCTTTCTTATACTTTAACGAGCGAGAAAGGAAGCAGCTATGCTTGGCAATCTTTTCATTCTTTTAGGAGTCAGAAAAGAGATTAACAGAAACTCTAGTGTGGTCAACTGATTGGGGGGGGGGCACTGATCGTGCCCCCCTTTTTCAGGACAATGGACAGAGGTCTGAATGTTATCCAGGCAGTATGAATGGAGCAAGTGGCCCTTGAACATACCAATACATGCGTGGGATGGATCACGGCAGAGGCATGCGAATCGTTATTGTAGAGGAACGCAGACTGAGGAGGTTCTTTGACAGAGGTCAGAAGAGTCTTGCGTGACCGATCTGTACCAACTTGGGGTGGAAGGATTGGACTGTTATATGCAGAATAATAAAATGAGAGGGTGATATGATATTGCATGATGGATGCATGCAAATTGATGTTCCTTTCAGGAGATGGTCCGGAACTCAGCGTAAGTTGCGGTGGACAGGTATGATGCAAGTATAATTTCGGACACTAGCATATGATCCAAGTACAGGTTCGAAGACATTTATATAGCAAAGTGGCACATAAATTGAGGTAACTATTAGAAAGTGAGCAAGAAAATCGATTATTGACTATGAGCCAATGGTCTCATCTTAAGATAGAGGATGAAAAACCGAGCCTGAAGGTGTGAGGCGTGTCTCCAACATACTCCGAAAGACTCTAAGTAGCAGCTAATGGTGTTCCCCCTAGTGCAACGGTGCATGGGGGAAAACAAGACCAAATGGAGGCATATGTGTACAAATCTAGCTCAACGTACACATGTGATTCATGTGGTGACACACAAATTGATGTGACTCTGGGAAACGGCCCAAGGAATCAGCAAGGAGGGAGGCAATCTAAAGTTTGTTTCTTGACCCGGGAACGTTGTGTAACGGGGAGATACGAAGAGGCCTAGACCTTCAAGGCAGGTCTGGGGACCTGACAGTATGCTAGCATGGTGGTAGCTATATCATATGTGCAACATACTGTGTGCATGTGCATATGGGGGACCGCACTGTCTAGTGGGATCCCAGTGGCGCAGAGGCAGGGATAATATCTACCTACTCATGTGCAAATGATGCAACAAAGTTCTAGAATGGACTCATTACGACTAGAAGTGAAACAATGATTAGAGGGGGTCACCGACTCATGGTAAAAATGATGCAAAACAAAAAAATAAAAACTACGCTATAAGTGACTCCTGGTGGTGGTATCAGGCATGGGATCTCTTGAGGTGGAGCCCATTGTGAGGATTCTTCAAGAGCCGACCGTTTGAGTTAGTGAAGAGATGTGCCCCCTTACCGAGACAAAGGTCATTGGCAAGGTGGGTGATGAAATATGGCCTTCGATGGGAAGAACCGATTCCACACCATGGTTGAAAAGGAATGGGGTAAAATCAGCGGTGGTTTTACAGATCTCTCCATCATCATGACAGTGGCGCCAGGATAGATTAGGTGGATCTTCCATAGGTGAGAAGATGGATGGATTACTGAAGATAGAGATCATGTAAATGGTTGTGGTGGTTGAGGAAGAAACCAGAGGATGGATCTCCTTAATGGCAGTGACTTCAGATTCAAGGGAATGTTTCCGAAGTTGGCTAAGGGTGGCCTGAAACTCGACCAATTCTTGACAGTGGTGGGAGTAATGTCCATACAATATGCGAAGGGAGCATGCATGGTTTGTCCCCAAAGGCTTGTTTTTTACTATTGGCCCACTTGGGAGGACAACCACAGGGATGTTCTCTGTTGTGTCTATGGCATCTAAATGTGTGCGAATCATGGGAATTTCAGGACAGTTTTGAGCTATATGGCCTTGTTCATTGCACATGGCACATGGTGAGATCTATTGGGGTTCAATTGTTTCTTTCATTTTTTTCCCTTGGCCCTTTTTGGGTGGGGCATCGTAGAAACAGGCACAGTGGTTGGATTTTGCAAGCAAGGTGGGGGATGTGATTCGACCGCAATGGGTTTAACAGGTGTTAACACGACTTGGGGTGTCAGAGATTGGGTTGGTGGATCGAGGTACCATATGGGAATCCCCAATGTGAAGTCGGGTAAGTTTAAGGTGGCCATTACTGACTTACTCATGATTCCAAGTAGAGGAAATAGAAAGGGAATTGTGTGGACTGGGGAGGAACCCAAGTAGTGCCTTGGTGAGTACGTTTAGGAATGAGTTAGTGGTTGCGGCTGCACATGATGTTGCGGTTGCTGATGGTATTGCGGTTGCGGATGAGGTTGCGGCTATTGATGGTATTGTGGCTACGGATGGGGTTGTGGTGCATTAGTGCTAGATGACAGCATGCACAAATATGCAGTATCACTTGGTGAAGATGGTGGTGACACTAAGGGGAAGGAAACCATCATAGAGGTGTTGGAAAACAACCCTGGGCCTACATTCAACATGATAGGGGTGGCGATGCTGTCGATTGTGGTGTCGAAAATGGGAATGGCGTTAGCTAGTGCTATTGGCGCTTGTGGATCATGGTAAGTCAATTGGTCGACAGTCATGGTTTTCCCATCGTTAGGGAACATCATTTGCCGAAAGACGACAAATGCCATAGCTCGTAGCGCATACATATAGCTATGTCCTAGAAGAAGGTTGTAGTCTAACTAAGCGTTGATGAATTCTATGTCAATTAGGACAGTATTCCTGCCTAAAGAGATGGGGACATGTGGGAGGATGCCTTGGGCTCTGGTGGGATGGCCATCATAGGCACGCAACGTGGTGGTGGACAGCTGCAATATGGGGGACCTGAGTTTCTACCAAACGAAGGTTAACATGATGCAAGTGGATGCCCCCTCATCAATGATGCACTGATGCACAACCAAATTCTGAATTGACAATGGGATCTGGAAGGTGATGGTTGATGGCATTCTTAGTTCTCCTTGATCCAAATCAAATGTGATTAATCTGGAGTCGGAGGGGTCTATGGCACCAAGGGCGGATAGCAAGGATTTTCGTTGTGTTGGGCATAGTTTCAGTACTTCAAGAGCTGGCATGGCCATAGGTGATTGGGACAAGTCATCGATGATACTATAGTTAACTTTCGCTCTTGCAGTAGTGTTGATGGAAAGGAGCCTAAAGGGGAGATGTAAGCATGTGGGGGGAGGTCATTGGAAGTGTTGGATGTGGATGCTACTACTATGTCAATGGTTTCAGTAGTGGATCCGTATTGGTTCTGCCTAGTTTGCAGGTTGATCTCCTCCGCTGTAACTACTAGCAGTTGGTGTACTCCTATCTCCATGGGATGTGGAACAAGGTGGGATACGGGAGCGGTTTGGGGAAAGAGTGCGGTTGCTACCAATCCTTAGATTGGTAACGGGTTTTGGAACACCATGGGAGGAGGGCTCGGTGGTGCTGGGTTCTGCTGTGTTTGGGAAGCCGCATTGTTGCCTTGCTGGGCTTCGTCATGGAGGAGTTTTTTGGCGTGTCCCATAAGCGGATATTCATGGTTGTAGTGCCCATAGGCATTCCATAGCTCGCATGGTTTGTTGGTCTGTAATGGGGCGTTCCGTCAAGGTTTATTGGGTTGTTGGGGATTTTTCACTAGCGGGTTGGTGGCATTGCGGGGGGGGGGTTAGGCTGTTGGTTTCCTCTTTGGGGTTGGTTGTTACCCCGATTCCTAGCTTGATTGTTTTTTCCTTGTCCCTGTTGGTTGTTGGGGGCAAGTGGGTTGGGATGATTATGCAGAGCAAACACCTATCCTAGAGGTGTCGATGGGCCTGGGGTGGGGGCTTGAGTGGCTTGCACTAGTGGTGCATAGTAAACTTGGGGGGCTGGCGGTGCCACAAATCCGATAATTTATCCCAAATGTTGTTGTGTTGTCTAGGAAGGTGCATGGGCCTGCTGCTGTGCCATAGGTTGTGTATAAGAGGTTGTAGCTCCGGATTGAGATATCATTCTTGATAATCAGGAGATTGGTTTGGGTAGGCAACACTAGGGGTGCTGCTCAGGTGTGGAGACATCATGGGTGGTGTTAGGTGATGTTGTGTTTGGTGGGAAAAAGAGCCCATGATGCCATCTACGGCATGAGATGCCCCTGGCGTATCCCGGTAGGAGGTGCCTGCATGAGGAGCGTCTGGAATGATGGTATAACGGTATCCCTACTGTGCGTAAATGAGGCCAAATTGTTGGGCCTTCAAGATGGCCTCTTCCTCTATTTGGGGACGTTCAGAGGTGACATCCTTGGCTATAGGTGGCAGGAAGGTTCTCAAGAACCAGTCCAAGAAGATCCTATCATCAAGCTTGATCTTGCACAAGCTGCGACGTCGCCTCCACTCATGGATGTGGTTGATGATGTGGGTCACAGTGTTTTGGCGGAAAGATAGCAAGATTTCCACTCCTTCATATCTGACGGGGAGTTGGAAATATTGCAAGAACATAAAGTCCAAAGAGTTGAAGTCTGGGTACTTGGATTTTGGTAGCTCAATGTACCACTTGGCTGCAGCACCTGTGAGGGTGCGCTGAAATAGTCTGAGTTTGATCGAATAATCTACGATGTTGTTTGATGGGCACCATATGTGAAACGTCATGATATGCTTTTGGGGGCACTCCCCTGCCTTCCCTTCAAACTTGGGGATGTCTAAGGGGAGTTTGGTTGGCATGGGAGGCCAAATTTTTTTAATGACAGATGGGGTCATTGGCTAACCTATCCAAGTTAGGTAGGTTGAGGTGTGCCATGAAAGGGATTTTTGACCCAAGGTTGATGTGTGACAGACCAGCAATGGTGGTGGGGTTTTTAGGAACATAATGTACCTGCGTGACCAGGGGTACTTGTGGCACAGTTGTGGATGGGCCACTGCCCCCAAGTATGGTAAGTAGCATAGTGTGAATGGAAGGGCCACTGCACCCATGTATGATAGGAGGGATAGTGTAGGTGGAAGGGTTTCTACCCCCAAGCATGCCAAGTGGGACAGTGTGAGTGGACGGGTAACTGCCCCCAGGTATGATAGGTGGGGCAGTTCGACTGGTAAGCATGGGTGGTGGTAGCTGACTTATGACAGTATGCATGACGGTGCTAGGACCACCAACAGAGGTGTTGGTGGTGGTGTGGGGTGTGGACATGGGTCCACTGCCAATCACCAAGCTAGAAAGTGGGTCTAGGTGTGCACCAGCCATGGGGCTAGATGGTGCAGTGTGTAGATCTAGCTCAGATTGATATGATTCTGAGTCTGAATCAGAGGCTGTGTGGCCTTCTAATGGTGTAGAGGGTTGTTGAGAATGGTCTCAGCGGTGTTGGTTCAAGGACATGAACTGTGGTGGATCGCCTCTTAGGTGTGAGAAAGAGCGTGGGGGATCAATTGTGTCTGGTTGGTGGATCAGTTGGTGAAATTTGGTAGTGAAATTTTGGACCCTGGTTTTAGTGGCTTCCTATTGGCTTTTAGGTGGTCACTCGGCCACCAAGACTGCCAGGAGACAACGCTTGGCTTTTTCCTCATGGAAGTGCTAGTCAATTGGTAGGGGCTGTTGCCCATTTTTCTTGGAAATTCCTCTTAGTGGCCAGCTTGTGGAAATTAAGCCCAGTGATAGATTAATTTTACTCACAGCAATTATCAATTGTACATGCAAAATCACTCACAAAAGAGACTGAATATGGAGCTGAACACTAAACTGTATTAACTCAGTGTACAATAGCCAACCCTGTAACATGATAGGTTGCTACATTAAATTATTACATAAAGGATTTGAATGCATGAGGAGGCAATTCGAATTTAGTCAAAAGCAGGCTTACTAAAATTAAGCAATTCCCCCATAGGTGCATAAAGTAGTTTCCAAATCAGTCATGGAGCTTACGAATTGGCAAAAGCACTTAGGCAAGCTAAAGAGTGATGGAATGAAAACTCATACATTCTTTTCATAGGAGAAAAGAGTGGAGGATGTGGAGGACAAAAAACTAGTTCACCTCAGCTAGCCAAACTTTCCCATGCCTTAAAGCACTGAAAAAGCAGGCAATAAAGCAGAAAAAGCAGAAGGGCACCTAGGAGACTAGGAATAAAGAAAAAAATATTCCTTGAGGTTTCCAAAGCACTACATGAGTCAAAATAGGCAAGTTTGACCACTATGGATAGGTAAATGACAACTTGCATAAGGTGGAATCATGAGACTAGGCAAATAAGACAAAAATAATTAAATTAATGTCTAAGGTAGCTAACTATGGGTTGATTATTATAACACCCCCCCTTAAGCCTGACTTATGAGTAATATATCAGAAAATTATAGGGCCTAGCAACAAGGCTTAGTCACCCTTTACATACTGCATGTCCATACAACCAAGGAAAGAGGCAAAAACCACATGGGAAAATCCTCCCTTAAACAAGGACTGTAAAACAAAATTTGGAAATCTTGTCTTCACTCATGCTTCACAGCATGATCAGCAATCCCCAACAGTGATTTTAGATTGCTGAAGGTATTCTCACAAAATTCTTTGGTGAAGATATCAGCTACTTGTTCTAAAGATGAACAGAAGAGTAGGTGAATGGTGCCATCATGCACAAGCCCTCTAATGTAGTGCATACACTAGTGGAAAATGAGAGATTAGTGACCAAAAAACTGACCAAAATCCGCATATCAATGACCACTTTTGGTTTGGCGATCGCTGGTGGCTAATTTACAGTCTTTTATTACGCGACCAAAATTGGTCATTTTTATTTTGGTCATTTATAGCTTGTCGGTTGGTCATTAATTTGGTCATATATTTGGTCATTGATTTAGTCATGTATTTGAATCAATGACCAATTATATGACCACATATTTGGTCATTGATTTGGTCATGTATTTGAATCAATGAACAATTATATGACCAAATTAATGACCACATGACAAGCTAGAATATGACCAAATTTGGTCGCGTAATAAAAGACTGTAAATTAGCCACCAAAACTGGTTTTTGGTCATTGATATGCGAATTTTGGTCATTTTTTTTGTCATTTATATCTCATTGTTTGGTCACATATCTCTCAATTATTGGTCACTAATTTAGTCATTTTTAGTCACTCTATGTGTGGTCATTATATTTTAATAGTTTAAATGGTGTCCATTATTAATCAATATAAATTTTTAATATGATATTATGTTTAATTAAAAAAAAGAATCATACATTTATTCTCATCTAATACACTTGTGAATTATGCAATGTCACATTATAATTAATTATAACACTTGTAAATAATATCTATTACACATGTAAATCATACAATGTCACATTAATTAGTTAATATTTACAACATTGGTACATAACATAAAGTACAACCATATATATAAGTTTTAAACCACAAATTATATTATATGAGATGTCAAAAGTATTACAATAAATATGAGTTTTCTCAAATACTCATATTAATTTCCATATAACTTTATAGGAAAATAATCACTTTTCAAAATATTACAATGGATAAACCATCATACTTGCACTTGGTTGCAAAACCATACTTAGATCCCACGTCAACAGCTTCAAAACCATACTCAGCACTAAACCATACTTAGATCCCACGTCAGCAGCTTCAAAACCACACTTAGTAGCTTGAAAGCCTTAACATCGGGTTCTTCATACTGAATGGCAAATCTTCAATAGCAGGCTCTTCATACTCAATGGCCCACTTATAAGTTAAGCTCACTCCTGCAAAATCCAATAAAAAATATCACTTGTAAAGTAGAAAAACAATGAAGCAAATTATTTATCTTGTTCAACAGCTAACAACAATAACCAAGATCATGTGCAAAATAATAAAATCTAATCTAACAAATTCAATTTAAGAATTGGTTAAAATTAAACTTGAATGGATAAATCTACAACTATTTAGTACCTAGGAAAAGTAAAACTCAGCTCTAAACTAGGAAATGGATTTCAACAGGAAAGATAATCAACGAATCCACAAAACAATTATGCTTGACTCCACAGGTAGAAACCTGCATACATAGTGCAATCTATGAAGGAGTTTCACCCCTATATGTCATGTGGTTAGTGAATGACATGACAACTATGGAAACTAATAAATGATTTAGAACCCCATCAAACTATTGTGATGTTATACTCAACCACCAGTATAATCAAAACCCATCAAATAGCATCAACATTCCCAATTTCCTACATGCCTACCTTGTCCTTGTTTCAAACATATATTTGTATATAAACAAATGAAAATTATAAAAAGTTCTTTTTAACTTGTCAGCCTCAAAGTGTTCATGACATAGTTTAGGCATCAAGCCAACAACCATCATATTTTACCCTCTATATCTATATATAATCAAAAAAATTCATGAGTTTTTCTTTCTCGGACTCAGGACTCTGGAAAATTCACTTTATATTCACTCCAAAAATTTCATGAGTTTTATCTATATATACATACATATTCTTGTGACATGCCATAACAACACAACGACATTCATACATGAACCACACCCATACAACCTAGCCACTTTGGAATAAAATCATATATACTAGTATATGCAAAAAAATACTTCTATGAATTATAATCACGAATCTAAAAAGAACTACTGCTTGTTATTTTTTTTTCCATTTGAACTCATTTGGCATGTTCGACAGTAAGGTTTCCTAATAGTAAAAGACTTCTAGGAATGTAATATTTGCATACCAGTGGTAAAATTGTTTGAAACAGCCTCAATATCATTAGTCATGACCTGTGCTTTTGATCTGATAAACTTTTCCTTCAAAATATGAACTTTTGATCTGATAAACTTTAGAATCAGTTGTGCTCAACACATACACACAATCAATTTCTGCAAATAGATTAGTCCACAATCACTTGAGACTGGCACTAAAATCATACCAAATGAAAGCATGCTTCCTTGTGTCCATGTGAAATAGAGATTTGGCCGGATTTATATAATACTGATTGGTCACCAGCCTCTGTAAAAATAGCACAAAAGAGATAAGAGTTGGTAGAATATTTTGAAATCTAGACATTCAGATAAAGATAATGTTCAGTGTTATATAAGCATGTTGTGTGGGAATGCACGCCATTTTTTGTAAGTAAATCCCATAAGGTATCGACGCAAACAATGTAATAATTTATAAATAAAGTGCATGATCAATATTGTCAAGATCAAACAAACCATTAGATAGGGTCATTGATCAATCTATTGATATTGTCAATAACCTTAGGCTATGTAGAGACCTAGTCCCAAGCTGAATAGGTTAGCTATTATCTCTATTACGAACTTATGCTATTAGCTGTACTAGTGTACTCTTATTCTCCAAAATATAACCAAGCTATGCCATTTCGACAGTGGGTTTTCCTCCTCCTACTCAGGTTTCCCATTTAAATCCAAGTGTGTTATAGTGTGTATGTTGCTATTGTTTTCATTATTTCATTACTGTTATTTTGTTTGATGATAATATTATTTATCTGCTACGATTGCTTATCATAATCATGGTTATATCGTTATTCTATTCATAGACTTCATGATAAACGACACACTTGGTTGTGAAACTATATTTACTGCTACTTTTTTGCAGGTTGAATCCTTTTGAAAACCAACAACATGATTTGGATACAAGTTTCTGTATGAAAACAGAATGTTGTATGCAGGTCTAGACCTCCATGCATAACAACTACTTTCAATTTGATAAGGAGAAAACAAAATGTAAATGAACTTTACCTTTGGGAGGAACAATCACTATAGGCCAGTTTCTTTGGTGAAAGTAGTACTCACTCACACTCCCTTGCAATACACTTCAAACCATAGAAGATGTCAGAAACAACAAAACATTTGAACCAAAAATAGCATACTCGCATTTTAGATATGCTCTAACTTTTAAACACAACTTTAAGCTTACAAGGAGATGCAGAGTATTCAAAATAAAAGGGTCTTACCTCTTGATTTTCCCCATTCCTCTTGTTCCCATTACAAGTGCAGCGGGATTGATTCTTACAGCTTCATGACAAAGTGCTTTACCTACGTCACCCTCCATAATCCTAACTTCTGTTTTCACCTTTTCAGTGGAAAAATGACAACATAGCAGTCAAAACCAATGGACTAACATTCTCTAAGAACTACATTTACAAGGTTTCTTATTGGAATTACCATGGAAACTTCATATGCTTCTATTGCAAGCCTTTCCATTAGACCTTGTGTGGCATCAAACAACACCTCATAATCTGAATCTGTGCTTTGAAGCATATCACAACGAAATAGAACTCTTATCAGTATGAAATCATCTATGGTGCAAAAGAAGGTAAGTTTAAATAGAAGCCCAAATATATTTAACCAACTCCAAAAAAACTCTTGTAATGATTCAAAATGTGATATGGAACATGATCATCCAACACATAAATTGATCAGCACAAGCTATTCAGAAGTGAGTTACAACTTTCCCCAAAAGAAGAGAGTGTAGGGTGTTAAACTATGAAAACAATATTATCACAAAATCTATATAGACCAAGTGCAGCATCTAAAATTTATTCATCCTTCTCTCTGCAGAACTAGAGAGAATCATGACTTGAGTACATTAAACTACTATGATGTTAAGTCACAAAAAGTTGCCTTGCTCAAATAAGACAGACATATTGCAGGTGGATAGATTGGACATAAAACCAATAAAGATGTTATTATCAATAAGAAAGTAAATGCTATGGATTTTGGAAACTGTAAGAATACTTTTATATATGTAGAACCAAAAATTGGACAATTGAAGGGAGAAATCAATTCTTCAGACTTCACTGCTACTTCTTGTACCATCCTCAATGGAGGAAACTAGATATTAGAGTCACTCAGACTACTCGTTTGTATAAGGTAAAATAATATTGTCTGCAAGATCAAGGTGAAGCACAAGTAGCAAGAGAATGGCATAAGAAAGAACGAGGGGAAGCACAAGTGCGTATTCTTTTTGGCATATCTGACTCATTCACACCATGTTACTATATTGCATTAACACATTGGATTTCCTGGTCTCTGTATAGCTCAGCAACCCTGTTAGCACAAGCTCGACTAAACACTATAGTGTGTATGTTGCTATTGTTTTCATTATTTCATTACTGTTATTTTGTTTGATGATAATATTATTGATCTACTACGATTGTTTATCATAGTCATGGTTATATCGTTATTCTATTCATAGACTTCATGATAAACGACACACTTGGTTGTGAAACTATATTTACTGCTACTTTTTTGCAGGTTGAATCCTTTTGAAAACCAACAACATGATTTGGATACAAGTGTCTGTATGAAAACAGAATGTTGTATGCAGGTCCAGACCTCCATGCATAACAACTACTTTCAATTTGATAAAGAGAAAACAAAATGTAAATGAACTTTACCTTTGGGAGGAACAATCACTATAGGGAAGCTGCTATGGTGAAAGTAGTACTCACTCACACTCCCTTGCAATACACTTCAAACCATAGAAGATGTCAGAAACAACAAAACATTTGAACCAAAAATAGCATACTCGCATTTCAGATATTGCAAGCCTTTCCATTAGACCTTGTGTGGCATCAAACAACACCTCATCATCTGAATCTGTGCTTTGAAGCATATCACAACAAAATAGAACTCTTATCAGTATGAAATCATCTATGGTAAAAAAGAAGGTAAGTTTAAATAGAAGCCAAATATATTTAACCAACTCCAAAAAAACTCTTGTAATGATTCAAAATGTGATATGGAACATGATCATCCAACACATAAATTGATCAGCACAAGCTATTCAGAAGTGAGTTACAACTTTCCCCAAAAGAAGAGAGGGTAGGGTGTTAAACTATGAAAACAATATTATCACAAAATCCATATAGACCAAGTGCAGCATCTAAAATTTGTACATCCTTCTCTCTGCAAAACTAGAGAGAATCATGACTTGAGTATATTAAACTACTATGATGTTAAGTCACAAAAAGTTGCCTTGCTCAAATAAGACAGACATATTGCAGGTGGATAGATTGGACATAAAACCAATAAAGGTGTTATTATCAATAAGAAAGTAAATGCTATGGATTCTAGAAGCTGTAAGAATACTTTTAGATATGTAGAACCAAAAATTGGACAATTGAAGGGAGAAATTTGGGCAGCTTTGGATAATGTTTGGATTGAAGCTTGAAAGGAATTTGGGTAGCTTTCTCCTATGGAAATTCTATTTTGAATTTCCAATTGCCCACTAACTTGTACCTTATTTAACTGTCCTCTAGTTGGCATGCTCGGGAGGTTTGCAGTTTCTGTGTATCTTTCATCGATGATAATTTCACTATGAACTTCCAATTTTCCCCTAACTTGCACCTTATTGACTTGTCCACTAACTGGCATAAAGAAGAGGGCCTTTGGGTCTTTATGGTAGATTTCATCAATTTCACAATTTTCATCAATTTTATTTTGAACTTCCAACACACCACTAACTTGAACCCTTGACAAACTAATCCATGGAAGTGAAGAACCCATTTCAGAATGCAGATCTATTGATTCGATCCCAGTCTGATTGCGCTCTTCAACAGAGCATGATAGCTCTTCAATTTAAAAGACAATAGTATAAGTTTAGAATTCAATCCCAATCAGAAAAATAATGTCAAAAATTCAAAAATTACAAAAGAGAATTGCAGGTTTTACCATCAACATGCTAGTGTTGATACAATTAAATTATGTGAATCCCCTTGGAAAATTATATACAAATGCACATTCCCAAAAGAGATGGTTTGTCCTGTGTATAGAGATCTAATTCCATCCATTGTACTCCAGCCATGTGGTCTGATCCAGAGGACTACCAAGGTAGAATCCGCTTGCTCATTCGAATGGGAATACTACCAAGCATGATACATGAGGGTAACACTTCTGGGAGAAATAACCAAAAAAATGGTTTCTGACAGAAAATGCAATACAAACCAGACACCATTCCACTTTGTATAGCAAGGAGAAGGTAGAGAGCATACCAGATGACTCAATCCCAACCCATAATCCTGTGAACCAACATGGACTATTGTCTTTGGCTCAGTGAATACTTGCCTAGTGCACCAAATGACAAACATGGACTTGGATATTGATTTCAACTATTAATTTATTGTCTGCTAGGAAGAAGACTCTAGCCCATTTGGATTTTATAAATTTACAATCAACATGTGCTAGTCAATTTTGTCATTTGAAACTTGACACTATACATAATATTGTATATCTGTTTTGGTGCTCAGACTGTGAGTTTTGAAGTTTGATTGTAGTGTCTAAATCCAATGCACATTTGATATTATGAAATAAATCACAGATTATCTTGCTTTGACAAGCTAACTGTCCCATAAAGGATGATGCCATGCATATTCCTCAAGGGGATTGAAACCCTAGTGGTCATCTTGAAATGCCCCCACCCTCAGCATTGGACCACAACCTCATTGGAAAAAATCATAATTTATTTTTATTGTCATTTGTCTGTATTTTTCTAATTTTGTGTGCCTAGGGAAAAGTCAAATGACCTGAATTCGACAATGACTTGGCCAACCCAAAGTGGAGAGTCAACTGGTAACTCAACAAAACTCGGCAATATCTCAGCTTAGTAAACAATAGGGAACATAAACTCAATAAAACTCACCAAAATTTCAGTAAAAATGAGTTTGACCGATTTTGATCAGGAGTTTTGACTCAGCTAGCCAACTTTGAGACCAGAGTCAACTCGGGATTACTCAGACACTTATACAAAGTCTTGTTTCTATGACCAAGGGATAATGGCTACGACCCAAGGGCCCTAGGTTATATAAAACACCACTTCTTATACCCTAAACCTTGTGACTCATTTTTATCGTTTTGTCTCAGATGTCCTATTTCTGGTAACATAGCTCCCAATTATTGGAGCAAAATGGCCTACTCAGGATGACTCTGATTAAATTCTTCAGCAGACAAAGATTGCTATACAATCTAAAAGACAATACCATGTGTTAATAGTACTATCCCAAACATAAATGTGAATTTGAAAACTTAGATACCTAGAATGAATTTATGCGTCTATAAGTTAGAACATCAAATAACAAAAATCAAGACTTGGAGAACATCAAGATCGCTTGATAACTGCAACAGCAAATAATGGGTGATGTGAAAATTCGAATGACACCCTAGGAAAATTACCACCCTGACCTGCAAAGCGAATGACATTAAGTGTTATTATGTTTTTCTCTGCCACATGCTCCAATTGCTGAATTTCATGTACTTTCTCGGAGCCCTTGGGAAAATAATGTCTAAGCTTGTTCAAATCCTTCTGGACATCTTCAAAATAATCAAATTGCATCTGTGTCTGAAAGAATCCAAATCCCATAAAACAAGAAGAGTCAACTATTTTGAAACTTCACTGACCAATGCAAGGCTGTACTTTTAAACCCTAATAACCATTCTCTTGACATAAATTATTAAAATCAATCAAATTGATGTCACACATATCAACAATAGCAATTGAAAGGAGGTTTTGCATATAATGAGAAACACAAATTACTAAACTACTCATAGTAAGATTGGCTAGATTCGTACAGCTTGTTGATTGCTTGAACTGAAAGTACGACAATGGCTGGGGCACTTGCGACTTCTGTAGTAATTTGAAAGTCTAAATGAATCTCTGTATACAAGAATCGAAAATCACTTTGAGAATAATATTGAGGTTTAACAAAAAGGAATCTCAAGATGATGAAGATAAAAGTAAGATGTTCCCTCAACCCACATAGAGTACAAGAATGACACAATAATTAATAATTAATAAAGAAAATTTCATTTAACAAACAAATTATCAACAAACCCCCGTATTCTATGTTGAATGTAGTTGGACAATGAACAAATTCGTGGTCACTGATCAAGGAAGAAAGCATCTGACAGAACATGACAAACCAAACACAACATCATAATCATACACTGATCAATTTTGTCCTATTTATCAGAAGAGAAAATTATTACCACAAGAAAAACTTCAAAAAAATCTCTTTTAATGGAAAAGCATTTTTTATTCATACCCATGTAAGTCCTTTGCTAAGATGAATACATCACTGTAATAGCAATATCATGGGGTGAAAGACTGATCTCCTTTTTTGCCTCCTTGCCCCTTTTCTTTTCCCCTTCTTTTTGGTTGATGATGATAAGAACAGAGTGATTCCTTCCTTATGATCCTACTGAGCCAATGCAAAAAGTCACCACATGATCTTGTATGCAGCTATGTTGTACCATGACATGGATTATGCATATGCCCCTCTTAATTGCAAATTAGGGCACTAATGACCTCCACATTCCGAGAGGTAAAGATGCAACTAACCCTCAAACTACTCAGGGTTTTTCCATGCTCAAATATCATGAGTCAAGTCAATATGATGATAATGAATATGAGATAAGATGCACCAAATAACAACAAATACTAAATAATTTTGGGAGGTGACCATACATGGATCAACAGACAGCGACATCCTCTCATGCTCATTTTCAGTGACTGATCTTTCTTTGAACACCTTATAGTGAAACAACGTCATAAGAACATGCTCCACATACCTACAACATGCATAAGACAGGAAGGCTCTAATTTCTGAAACTCGTCCAGGAAAATGTAACAATGTTCTTATCTCATGAGGAAGCTAGCAAACTGGAGCTTCTCATAACACCTATGATTAAATGTATTGAGTTAATATTGAATTCTTGTTAAAGATTAATTTAGCTGGAAGGGTTTTCAAATCCTCTAATTCATTGGTTGTATAGGTAGAGATGTATGGACATTATCAAGTCTGGTATTTTTACTTACAAAGGTGGAAACTACCAAAAGGATAATCCATAAGCAGAGTTACAAAGAAGAAATGACCACAATCACACTGAAATAATGGGAATATAGAAATAGAAGCTACATAAAATGACATCTCATTGATCAGTATAAGCATGCAAAACAGATCAGGCTTTTTTATCAGTACAAGCATGCAAAATAGATCAGGCTTTTTGAAATTTTATTCACATTTAAGAGGTGTGAGCCTGATCTAAATTTCATTGGATTTTTGACATTTGTAAAAATTCTTTAATGATTGCAACTTATCCTTTTTCAGGCCCAACTACACGGTTAAGGGTATCCATAATCCATAATATGCACCAAATAACAACAAATACTAAATAATTTTGGGAGGTGACCATACATGGATCAACAAACATCTGCATCCTCTCATGCTCATTTTCAGTGACTGATCTTTCTTTGAACACCTTATAGTGAAACAACTTCATAAGAACATACTCCACATACCTACAACATGCATAAGATAGGAAGGCTCTAATTTCTGAAACTCATCCAGGAAAATGTAACAATGTTCTTATCTCACGAGGAAGCTAGCAAACTAGAGCTTGTCATAACACCGATGATTAAATATTATATCTTGTATAGAACTTGAATGTGTATATTAAACAAGTTTTGATAGATATACATTGTATACGTCTCATATTTTTTCTACATAACAAAATTAATTTTTTTCTACCCAAACTTATTGGTGAACACTATACTCTACCATCGGGGATAACAACAGGAGAAAATATAAATAAAATAATTGAAAATGAGGAAGAAATAAATAACAATTAAGGGATAACTAAAAGTAGAAAATCAATTGATTAAAACAATTAATATAATTGAAAGAAACAATAAATAAAATTGATGTAACAAGTTAATATTGAAATTGAAATCAAATCTTTTACAAATGGTAATAACAAGGAAAGAAATTCCTAACATAGAAATGACATTGTAATCTACAGAAATTATGACAGGAAGTAATTTCCTTTACGGGATTCTTCAAAACAATAATGATTCCCAAATAACAAAAATCAAGACTTGGAGAACATCAAGATCACTTGATAACCACAACAGCAAATAATGGGTGATGTAAAAATTCGAATGACACCCTCGAAAAATTACCACCCTGACCTGCAAAGCGAATGACATTAACTGTTATTCTGTTTTTCTCTGCCACATGCTCCAATTTCTGAATTTCATGTACTTTCTCGGAGCCCTTGGGAAAATAATGTCTAAGCTTGTTCAAATCCTTCTGGACATCTTCAAAATAATCAAACTGCATCTGTGTCTGAAAGAATCCAAATCCCATAAAACAAGAAGAGTCAACTATTTTGAAACTTCACTGACCAATGCAAGGCTATCCTTTTAAACCCTAATAACCATTCTCTTGACATAAATTATTAAAATCAATCAAATTGATGTCGCACATATCAACAACATCAATTGAAAGGAGGTTTTGCATATAATGAGAAACACAAATTACTAAACTAATCATAGTAAGATAGGCTAGATTTGTACAGATTGCTGATTGCTTGAATTGAAAGTACGACAATGGCTCGGGCACTTGTGACTTCTGTAGTAATTCGAAAGTCTGAATGAATCTCTGTATACAAGAATAAAAAATCACTTCGAGAATAATATTGAGGTTTAACAAAAAGGAATCTCAAGATGATGAAGATACAAGTAAGATGTTCCCTCAACCCACATAGAGTACAAGAATGACACAAGAATTAATAATTAATAAAGAAAATTTCGTTTAACAAACAAATTATGAACAAACCTCCTGTTCTTTGTTGAATATAGTTGGACAATGAACAAATTTGTGGTCACTAATCAAGGAAGCAAGCATCTGACAGAACATGACAAACCAAACACAACATCATAATCATACACTGATCAATTTTGTCCTATTTATCAGAAGAGAAAATTATTCGCACAAGAAAAACTTCAAAAAAATCTCTTTTAATGGAAAAGCATTGTTTAGTCATACCCATGTAAGTCCTTTGCTAAGATGAATAAAACTTTGCAATAGCAATATACTGGGTGAAAGTCAAATCTCCTTTTCTGCCTCCTTGCTGTTAGAATAATCAACCCATAGTATTTACCCACTTAGACATTATTTCATTTATTTTGTCTTATTTGCCTAGTCCATGAGTCCCACCATGTGCAAG
>LPNX011012113.1:0-26422 GCA_001517045.1 Pseudotsuga menziesii
CCAAAATTACTCTTCAAAAAACAAAAAGATAATGCCCTTAGTATAAGAGAGAAAAATCTTAGTTATTAATAGTTATTAATTATCTTAAGAAAAAAGTAAATAATATTTACCATTACTCACATTGTAATTAATTAATTAATGTTTAAATTGTGTTAGGGTTAACTTTAGAATGAGCAAGGATGTAAGTGGTTTTGGGCACATGGTTTTGGAAACTAGTAAATCTAGTGTTGCTATAATAATTTCATATTTATTTTCTTTGGCATATTTTTACTCCTATTAAATTGAATTAGTAAGTATGAAATTGAAAGGTATTTATTTTATAGTGTTTTAATAATTAAAATTTGTTTTTTTTCTTTTTAATGATTTATCTTTTTCTCATAAATCGAATATTCGACTAATTCAAATTTGTTCCAAATTTCCATATATAAAAAGTCGATACAACCAAATTATATTACTATAGTCTTAAAAACTTAAAAAAAAAAAATTTCACCTGATACAATTTTCACTTTATTTTGTTTTCTAAAGATTATTCTCATTCCCTGTTATTATTCACCGAGGTTTTCGATTTTCTCTGAAAATATCTATAGTGCATCTTTTCACTTTATCTTGCTAGACGATTTACCAACATGTATTTCACTTCATATTTGGTCTTATTAAGAAAAAAACCTATGGTCGAACGACTTTTCGCTTTGTTAAGAGGGTTTACGCACATGCCTTTTACTTTATATTTGGTCTTTATTTACAGCCTTGTAAGTAGTAATTGTGATTCTCTGTCATTGATAGATTAATATTTTTTTTTTTTTACTTTTTCCTCCTCAATTATTTATTACTATCATTAAGTGAAAGGTGGTGTAAAGAGAGATCATAAAGAATTCTTAATTATAAGAAAGTCAAAGTAAAAGAACATAACATGTAATTGTTAATATTATTGTTTACCTTTGGATGAGTAAAGATGAAGACAACAGAGAAATCATAATTATGAGAGTGAGGTGAAAGGAGATAATTTAGAGAAATTATAAATCTCTTACATTATTATGACTTATAATTTTTCCATGGTATATATGATTTACTTATATCATTATTATTATCAATAGTTATATATAACAATCGTAACTTTTATTGTATTTTTTTATATCTTATAAATTACAACCTCAATCCCAAAAAATATTATTACATTATTATAAACAAAGATACTTTATTTTTTATGATTTTATGAGTTTCTCAATCCAACATCAAACCTAATAACTAAAATCACCATAAACAAGCATAATTATAAATAAATAAATAAAACAATTTTTGGACCTTGGAATGCCCCATGTTAAACCTAACCATGTTGTTTAGTGTACAAAATTAATAATTAATGTTGTTTGGATTTATCTCATTGTTCACATGACCAAAAATTTAAACTTATTACAATCATTTCACGAATTTGTAGAACAGTTTTTTACTTTGAGAGTATAATTATTCAATCAATCATTTTTATTGGAAAGCAGCGACATTCTTATTTATATGAACTAATTTTAAAAATTGTGAAATAAATCTATGTTCATTGATATAGCATTAATAGTATGTTGCCTAGTAATATTATGATTTTTTAATTTTACATATTATATCCAAAAACAATGTAAAATTATAAATTTAAAATTATGATTTTACATATTATATTTCAGAATTATGTCAAATTAAATTTAAAATTACACTAACTTTGATGTCCCATTAATAATTTCTTATATAATATTTTAAACTTTTGATTAATTAAACATTACTATTTTAGAGCTCGATACATATTATAAAAATACATTTTATTTTTAAAATTTTGAGGAAAAAAAAAACTCAAACAAATCAATCATAGAAATTAAGGTAAATGGCCAAAGAATGAAAAGGTAAAACAAATTGTGATAAGTACAAATGTGTTATTATTCTACTATAAGTATGACATTGGGGTGAATGGGCTACATAACTTTTGTGATTGTGTTATTATGTAAGTTATGGAAAGTAATGTGACTAAATGGAATGTTGAGGTTATACTTATATAATCACTTTCTACAACGTGTCATATGATATAATGTATTAGAGTTGATCATTTAAGTGTTAGGATTCCACTCTGTATTTGAGGAGTCCAAATACACATTGTTAGAGGTTTTGTCTTCTCTTTTGATTATTGACTGACCTATTATCCTCAAGGCTTCATGAGTAGAATCCTTCATGTTTTTAGTCTTATTTTGTCTATCAAATCTCAATGAACACATTGAACAAGCATACAACAAGCATACTTTATATTTTTATGATTTCTTTATTTTCTCCTTTGAACCTAAATTCAATAATTACATTGAGAGGTGTTTCTACATGGTGATTTGGAGGAGAAGTTGTCATGTTACATTACATAACGTAACATTTCTGGGGAAGATGTTTTCATGCTACATAGTATGTAATGTAATGTTACAATATAGTAATAATTGAGCCGACATAAATTTTAATTAAAATTTTAAGAATAAATTTTAAGGAATAGGAAAAAGTAATAAGTAAAACAATGTAAACAAATCCCTCTTGTCTAGAAATCTCTATCCAAGAAGAGATAGACCATAAAAAAAGGTTTGCATCCCTAGGTATATGATCCCTATAGAAACATGGTAGATCGGGAGTTTAGATGGATCTATGCTTGTTGAATTACAATGAACAAACATACTTTATCATTTTATGGATTCTATTATTTTCTCCCTCCACCTCAATCCAAATAACTAAAGTATAATGAACAAACGTGCATTATACTTCCCTTATTGTATCCTCCAACTTGAATCCCAATAAATTACACTAAACATTTGCATATATTATGTTTTTATGATTTCCTTGTCTTCTCTCTTAAATTCAATTGCGATAACTAAATCACCATAAACAAGCATACTTTATCGTTTTTATGATCTCTCTTATTTTCTCCTCTAACCTCAATCCCAATAACTAAGTTACAATGAAATACCTTATCTTTTTCTAGATTTCTCTTATTATCTCCCTCCAACCCTAATTCCAATAATTAAATCATCATGTGTTGATATTATTCGAATAACTAAGAAGTGGGGTGAATCAGTTATTCCTAAGCTTAAAAAATTTCAACATTTTAAAACTTTATTATTTTTCATAGGTTTACAGTCATGATAATGGAACAAATATAAAACAGAAGTAATTGTTATCAACCACACATATGATGGGGACAGAGACCGATATTCATGAGGAAACTCATAAGAAGAAGAAAAAAGCTATTTTTCTTAGGATGTCAAGCCTCAACATATTTACACCATATTTCTTTGAGCACCAACTCAAGTGAGGCTACAACCTTTGTTTTACAAGCAACAAATTGTGGAGAGCACCAACTCTCCTAGTTTTCTAGCACCCACTAGACTTGTACAAGCTCCAACATGCACACAAAAGACTACAAGTCTTCCCTAGCACTGCCCTTATTCTATAGATTTCAACTTTGTTCAATACAATATGTTGAAAACCAGATATAGCAATTCTTACCAACTTTGTTACACTCTCTGATATACTTCTGCTTCTGCTCATTCAAACCTGGCTCCCTGCATTGTCTTTGTTCTACTTATTCTTCCCATTTCAGAGTTGGTCACACATTTCTCTCACTTGTCATTTTATGCTTGTCAATCTTTATTCCCTTTTCATGTTTGTATGCCTCACTGTTAGTTTCATAATTGATAAAAAAACATTTCAATGACTCATGGAAGGCAAGGAACCTAATCGATAAGCATTCTAAACTTCTTTAACCATCTATCGCCACGTTCTTGAATTCATAATTACTTGAACCAAATTTCCTTTGTATTCTAGGGGTACTTCAAATTCTTGGACCTATGGGTTATGGAACCACATATGGACTGATAACGTTCATGGCAACAACAAGAAATCATTTAATAATTTTTTCACACCTCCACTAAATCTTATCTCTGATCCCAAACTAGCAAACTTGCCAACTCTTTATCAATTTGGCAACGTGACCAAATATTTCTTCTGTAACTTCTATAATCTTGATTCCACAACTTTTGAGCCACATGCTATCTTTCCACAATACAACTTTATGCAAGCTTGCTTCTGCAACCTTAGGATTTCTGCAACTCAATCTTCCTGCTGTAAGTCTCTTTCCGCAATTGAGTTTCTGCAACTTAGTTTCTGTAACAACCTTTCCACAAGCTCCTTTCCGCAATCTCCTTCCACAATTGAGTTTCCGCAACAACTTTTCTGCAAGCTCCTTCCGCAAGTCTCTTTCCGCAATTGAGTTTCCACAACTTAGTTTCCACAACAACCTTTCTGCGAGCTCCTTTCCATACGCTCCTTTTCACAATTATGGATTGCGAGTTGCAAGTATGCAAATCCTTGTTTTCCCAAAAACTGATTTCCACAATCATGCGGCCACAATGGTCCTTCCTCAATCGGATTGCAGATTGTGGATCCACCTTCCCACTTTTCCAAAATTGGGCTTCTGCAATTTCCTTTCCACAAGTCTCTTTCCGCAATCGGGTACTTTGTAAATACATTCGGCCATATGTCCACGAGGATACACATGGACCATCCATTTGTCTCTCCAACCTCAATCCCAATAACTAAATCACAATGAACAAGCATACTTCAACTTTTTTATGATTTATCTTATTTTCTCCCTCCAATATCAAACCCAATAACTAAATCACGGGGAATAAGAATACCTATATATTTTTATGATTTCTCTTATTTTCTCCCCCCAACAAATCCATAGAAGAATATAAGTATGGTAATTCAGAGTGATTTAGTTATTGAGATTGAAGTTGAAGTGAGAAAATAAAAGAAATAATAAAAATATTTAAGTATGCTAAAGCGGTTCTATAATTCTTTATGGTCTCTTTTATTTTCTCCCTCCAACCTCAATCCTGATTATTAAATCTTTGCGTCGAGAGGCGCTCTACAACCCAGTATAGAGGAGATCTTGTAACGTGATGTAATGTTACTAACATTTGTAACATGTCGGCAAAAAAATAATAGTGATAGTGAATATTATGGGAGAGATCTTGTAACCTGATGTTACATTTGTAACATGTCGGCAACAAAAAATAGTGATAGTGAATATTATGGGAGAGATCTTTAAAGTGATGTAATGTTTGTAATATGTGGGAAAAAAATAATAGTGATAGTGAATATTATGGGAGAGATTTTGTAACACAAAATAAAAAATAATATCACTTTCGTTTATTAATAAAAAAATAAATTTTCTAATAGGCCAAAATAAATGTCGGCCACAAAACAATCTAATATGGGGGAGATGTTGTAATCTTCCTACCTAAATAAAAAAGTAAAAATTTAATTATTGGTAAAAAAAAATATACAAAAAAAACACAAAATTGAATTATCAGCAAAAAAAATGTTGGCCTTGCACATGGTTTTAAAACAATGTGCACATGGTTTCACATGGTTTTAAAACCATGTGCAAGGCATTCTAAACAACCCATGGTTTTATTGTACATGGTTCAGGAGGCTTTACACATGATTTTTAAACCATGTACAAGGCCTCCTAAACAACCCATGGTTTTATTGTACATGGTTTAGGAGGGCCTTGAACATGGTTTTAAGACCATGTGCAAGGCCTCCTAAACAACCCATAGTTGTAGGAGAGCCTTGCATATGGTTTTAAAACCATGTGTGGAGAAATGATGCAATGTTCGTTCCTTCATCTCGACCCTTGATAGGGCCTAGGATTTGGATCTACGATGGTTATAAATAATCCTACTTATATATTTTTATGATGCCCATTATTTTCTCCCTCTATAAGAATGACTATATTGCATAGCAATGACTAAATCACAATGAAGAAACACATTTTATATTTTTTTAAAGTTTGTCGTATTTTCTCCCTCCAACCTCAATCATAATGAACAAGCAAACTGCTTTAATCTTTCTATGATTTCTCTTTTTTTCTCCCTCCAACCTCAACCCCAATAAGTTAAAGCTCACAAGCATACTTTATATTTTTATGAATTCTCTCATTAGGTCTCTCCAACCTCAATCTCAAATACTAAATCATTATTAACAAAGCATACTTTATTTTTTTATGATTTATCTTTTTCTCTCCCTCCAACCTCAATTCCAATAACTAAATTGTTTTATCTTTATCTTTATATGATTTCTCTTATTTTCTTCATCCAACCTCAATTCCAATAACTTAAAAAAAATGCTTCATCCAACTTCAATCCCAATAATTAGTTATTAAAAACCAACATACTTTATTTTTTATGATTTATTTTATTTTATATTCTCCTCCTCTTCAACTTAATGAATAACCAAGTTACAATAAAATGATATACTTTATCTTCTTATAAGTACAACCTTAATCCCAATAAATATTACTAAATTTTAATAAACAAAAATACTTTATCTTTTTATAAGTTTATCCCATCCAACTTCAAACCCAATAACTAAAATCACCATAAACAAACATAATTATAAATAAAACAAGACTTCGAATGCTGCCATGTTAAACATAACCATCCTGTTTAGTATACAAAATTAATAATTAATATGTTACTGGGATTTATTGAAAAATATGTGACTGAGTTTATCGCATTATTCAAATGACGAAAAGTTTAAACTTATTACAGTCATTTCACTAATATGTACAATAGTTTTTTACTGGAGAATATATTTATTCAATTTATACTTTTTATTGGAAAGGAGAGACATTTTTTATTTATATAAACGAATTTTAAAAATTGCTAAATAAATCTATGTTCATTGATGCAAGCATTAATAGTATGATGCCCTGATGTTATGAAGTTTTAATTTTACACATTGTATCCAAAAACTATGTAAAATTAAATTAAAAATTATTTAAAGTTATGATTTTACATATTATATCTACCATTTATATAAAAGCATGCTGTCAATTCCAGCGAGAACTCATAATTCCTCCTTTGCCAGCTAACTGTCGTTCATGCTACATCCATCTGTCCATGATGTGAAGAGACTGTCGTTTAAGCTTTTTCAGATTTCAGATTTTCAGGTTTCGGCTGCGATTTATACAATAATAAATATTTATAATTTAAAGATCTATTTTCAGTTTTGAAATATATCCAGCATCATTCACTGTGAGGCAACATGATAAAAATCAATAAACATTATTTAATTGTTCTTTATTTTCAGTTTTGATAAGCAATTGTTTGATAAGTAATTGTTCATTCTTATTTTTATGCATTTCGGTTCCTTACTTGTTTGATAAGCAATGTGTTTTACAACTCCAACATCTAATTGGCGCCCATCTACGTCTGGTTTGTAGAAAGTAAAAAAATAAAACGCACAATTTTGACATATGAATTAATGGATAAGCCTACCCTTAACATTATTATATTATAATATAATTTTGTGTTTAAATATAAACAATTTTTTAATAAAACATATCAAATTTATAATTATTTGATATAATTAAAATATGAAAAAATTACAATTAAATAAAAATATATAAATTACAATTAAACTTTACAAAACATAAATAATTTGAAGGTAAAGAAAACAATTTGAAAATATTGAAGTATATAAACAAAACATAAATGGTTTGAAGGTAAAGAAAACAATTTGAAAATATTGAAGTATATATTAAAATTAAAATGGATAATGTAACATTTTATTTTATCAAATTATATTTTTAATATTATTTTTTATTAAAATAATAAAAAACTATTTTTACACCTGCCAATAATATAAATGATTTAATGTTTTGAGAATATTGTATGAACTCCTATTTTTTTATTTTTAGTTTGTGGTTATCATTCCAATAATCTATTTTTTCTATGCATTTTTCATTGCTTCCTTCCTCTTCAATATTGCTTTCTTTTATTGCACCCCAAGGTGCAATTGCTAGTTTATTTTATGTAGTAAGCATTACTCGCTTCACAACATTAGGCTTAATAAATGCATAAGCTATCATAAATCCATCTTAACCTTGATCTTTCAACTATCAAAGTTTGTGTTTCATCTTCTTTACTATCTCTCTTGATGCTTAAATCTATACGTTTAAAATGGTTCTATGTTAGTGTATATCTATTGAGCTCATTTAGATCACACAACAATCTCCAATTAGGTTTTGTTGTGATGAAATGTTTAGAGGCATAGCTTCAAACTTATGGAGCATAACAACATCAAAACGTATCATTTGTTAAACTTGCATGATAAATATTCAATGCATACGAAGAGAGTGGTCAGTCCGCAGAAGGCAACAACAAGAATATAAATAATTAACTGGTATCAAAACATATAGTTTCGTAAACTTGTATGGTAAATACTCAATGCATATGAAGAGAGTGATGAGCAATTCCTTCCACTAATAGAGAGGGGAAGGCAATCAAAGATGATGGGGTCTAAAAAGGAGAAGCTTAGAAGGATGGGGAGACAAAATCATTCAATATGAGCATAATATTGCATTTTCAATTGTGATGGTGTTAGATCATCGAAGAAGTTGTAGGAAGAATGCTCAATGGAATTTGAGTGTGAAAAGGAGGATGTCACCTAAGGGTTAATCCATGAAGTTGGGTAGCACTTTTTGCAAGGTGGGGTGTGAAAATGATTTTTACAAACCCAGATTGAGGTGAGGTATTTTTAAGTGTTTGATCAATATATTCAGAGCTTGCTTGAAAGCATTTAAATAATCCCTTGATTGATGATTGTTTATTGATGCAGAAAACCATTAATTTAGGTTATGTGTTAGGTTAAGAAAACCATTGATTGGGATATAGAGATCAAACTAGAGTTAAGGCCTTGATAAAGCTATAAATCTTGATGGAGGACCAGTTTTTTTATAAAAATATTGAAAACTATTGTGAATAGATTTTTCAGTCATTTGACAAATAGCAAGCCATAACTCTCAATTGAGTGTTCCAATAACCAACCACCCAACTTCCTCCACCACCTTTAGACTTCAATAATGGCATCTAACTCAAGAGGTTAGTTGGTTTTTTTTTAAAATAAATATTTCTTTATTTAAATTTAATCAATCAACAATAATTAAATGGTGTCGGATTTTTTTTTTTTTTTGGATTTCAATTTCTTGTTTCAAATATATCAATCGGTAATGTTAACATTATCATTATTTTTTTCCAACATTGTGTTGTGTTGACAAGCAAAGCTGTTGTTGATTTTTTTCAATGCTCTAGTAATGAATGGAGAATTGCAAATTACTAACCAAACAATGGTGCAAAACTAGGATGGTAAACATTATACAACTCACATGTTATTGGGTGGATGTAGAATGAAAACTTGAAAGAAAACTACCTTACTATTAAAGAACACGAATTAAATGGTAGGTAAACCCAACAATAAAAATGTTTTTCACTAATGTTCACACATTGAAATAATAGTTGCAAGTTGGAAAAGGAATAACAACTATAAATACATTGTCTCCATTGAACCAACATTAATCAAGACAGTGACCAAGACATGAACTTCAGAATGCACCTTTCATAGTGCAAGTCTATAGGAATTAACCAATATAACAGTAGTTTTGTCATTTCATATTGCATGATATCTTTGTAATGACATAAACCACGTTGAATTCATCTAATCTCTATGGAAAATATCTAGCATCATGCACAAAAGGGTCATTTTGTATGATAACAAGTTCTTCTAGCCTTTCTTTAACCATGGTTCCTTCCTTCAATTCTCTAAAATGCCACATATATACTTGCTCATTAGATCCTTTAACATGTATTGTTTGGCCTTTCGCATAAATTATATATCCTCGTCATGCATTCATTGTCATCTTACATATGTTATTTATTGAGAGGGACGAATTTGAAGACGAATCCCCTCAACTTTCATTAAACAATGGTATTTTGAGATCCACTCTGTATTAATTGTTAAATTTCATGAACCATATATATACAAGACAAAATGAGAGCTATCTGAAAAATAAGTATGCAGTGGAATTATCAAATCAATGTAAATTGAACAACAGATTCATGACAAAAATTTCACACAAAATGGACAAGAAATGCTCAGATTATTATAACATTAATCTTCATTGATTAATCAGTAATACAATGGTAGTACAATAATAGAATTTGAATATTGTGGATAGGATTCGAATCTACCAATTCTAACTAACTCTTTATCTAACTCAGTGTGGAAAAATCGCAGCTAGAGCTCACTAGTTTAACTTTGGATGTCTAAGTCAATCTACAATCAGTTAACTAATGAGGTAAGTGGAAAAAAGGCACCACTCTGCCTACATACATGCAAAACTGGTGTTGGGATAACTGATAGTAACTGGAACATAACTCAGCATAATTGCTTACCTACCAAGGTCTACTGAAGGACACTGCTGGTGGCACTCAGAGTGGGCTCATATAATGTAGGGATTGGTCCCAACGGTGCATAAACCCATGCATTTAGATGTAGTAAATGCCAAATAACTGATAGGTGTGTCCCCCATACTCTAGTACACTGATAAAAACCTCTTAAGTTAGGAAAAATGACCAAATAGACTATGTTGGATAAAGGAGGATTAATTAATCCCTACACCCCTGCTTAATCCTAACTTTGGACAACTTGGGCCCTGGCAACTAGGCCAAAATTCACCTATACAAACTAAATGAATTAAAATATTGCTTAATAAAATACGCAAAATGGGGAAAACATCATGGGAAACACCCATCCCCCTCAAAAATAAGCAAGTAATCAAGAAATAATGAATCAATACTTTACAACGAGAAGTGATATGAGGTAAACAAATCTCTTTTCTGTGAAGGACTTGGTAAAAATATTTTCTATCTGGTCCTCTATAGGGAAGTAATGGAGTATGATAGGTTTTTCATGCACTAGTTCTCGAATGTAATGCATGTGAAATTCAATATTCTTTGTCCATAACTTCTGGACTATATCACTAGATATCTTTAAGGTACTTTAGTTGTCACAATAGATGTCTACTGAAGGTGGAGTGTGAATCCCAAACTCTGTCAAGATGCCATGCATCGAAACTGCCTAAATAGTTTCATTCACACCCCCCCTATACTCTGCTTCTACTAAAGAGAGTGCAAGTGCTGCTTGCTTCTTACTGGACCAACAAATTGGCCCAGATCCCAACATAAACACAAAACCTAAAATGGATTTTATATCATTACCATCTCCATCCCAATCTGAATCTGTGAATCCAATGAGATCTAACTGTGCATGAACTGTATAATGGATCCCATAGTCTCTAGTACCCTGTACATAGTGCAAGATGCGCTTTGTTGTCTTCCAGTGCATCTCATGTGGCTCCTGCATGTATCTAGCAGGAGCACTCACAACATAGGTATATCTAGTCTTGAATGTGTGAGGTATAGAAGCATCCCAATGAGTTGTCTGAAAAGAGTGTTGTCAACCAATGGTGTAGAACCACCTTCTTCTAGCCCGATGCCAGATAGGAAGGAAGAAGGGGTTGCTTTACATTATTCCATGTGGAATATTTTAACAAAATATGATGAGTATCTAGACTGTGAGATCATAATTCTTGAAGTATTTTGACTTACTTCGATATCAATGATTGTATTAACAGTCCTAGATCGATCATAGAGAATACTTAATTCAAATTTGACTTGAAGCTTCTCAATCCAATATCAGAGCAATTAGTAATGAGCAAGTCATCCACATATAGGACAATCAACAATAATGAGCCCTCTTTCTTCTGCATGTAAACATTGCAGTCTGATCTACATCTTTCAAATTTCTGTGACATGAGGAAAGCATCCATCTTGGAATATCGTGCCCTTTGGTCTTGTTTGAGCCCATAGAGAGATTTCCTCAATTTGCATATTAAGGATTAATTTTCAATGTACTCCTCAGTTTGTATCATGTAGATCTCCTCTTTCAGGTCACCATGGAGGAAGGAATTCTTCACATCTATGTCATGTACCTCCCACCTCTTTGAAGTTGCAACTACCAAGACTAGTCTGATGGAGTCCATTCTTGCTACTGGAGTGAATGACTCGTTGTAGTTGAATCCATGGACTTGTAGTATCCTTTTTCCACCAATCAAGTCTTGTACTTGGTTGTGGTTCCATTGATTACTATCTTGGTCTTGTAGACCCATTTGCACTGGATTTCCTCCCAAGAGGTAAGGTGACAAGCTCCCAAGTTTTGTTGTCTTGTAGTGAATCAAATTCCTCATCCATAGCTACTTTCCATATTTGATCATGCCAAGCCTCTTTGAATGTTTGAGGATCTGATCCCATCATCATGAAACGTCTCTTAGAGATAAGTGGATCTATATGGGACAGTGCAACATACTCATTCTGATACTGGGACCTCGTTCCTCTTCTATCATATGGATTCCCAACAACATCTCGAATTGCTTTAATGAGATTTTGGGCCAATTTAGGCTTCTGAGTTGGAATAGATGTTGGATCTAGATCTAGATCCTCTTGAGGTCTAATCTCAATATCAATATCATGTTGATATTCTTTCTCATATTCTGAATATTAAACATTAGACAATAAATTTGTATCTGCAAATGGAAATAAAGGAGATTTTAAACCTTTATCTGCTTCGAAGGAAAGTTGAGATTGTACTAGATCTGAGTATGGCATGAAGTGTGAGAATACATATGTTTTGAAGGCATGGATTGCAACACCTGTCACTATAATATTCCCAGTTGAAACATCTCAAATCTTTACTGATTTAGGACCAAATACCACTCGCTTTGGTGAGCCAGTATGTGTCATATGATATACAGATATGAAACTTGTTGCAAGAGAGGGAACATAGAGCACATTCTAGAATTGTCCATGATCAAGTTTAATGGAGCCTCTCCCAATAGCTGGGATCTTAGAATCATTCCCCATATGAATTATAGGTCCTCCTGAGAGATCCAGAGAGGTGAATAATTCTTTGGAAGCATCCATATGAATCGATTCTCCTGAATCAATCAAATAATCCTTCGATCAAGATAATTTTTATTTCAAGGCATGGCAGCTCTCATGTTCTTCTGTCTTTTTTCTAGCTTCAGACTTCTCTTCACTTTGTGGAAGAGAAATATTGTTATGTTCAAGGATATTTGACATCTGATCAATGGTTTTAATCATGCACTGGCTCTCTGGATGAAAACCTCTCATACAATAGGAACACTTAGATTTCTCAAGTTTCTTGTTCTTATTATTCTTGGAACCTAAGGCTCCATTGGAAGGATTATGCTTCTCCTTTGAGTTCGAATCGACATTTTTATTCTCCTTCCCTTTAGCTTGTGCTTTCCCAGAGTCTCCGGCTAAGAGGGATTGATTCTTTGAGGAATTGAGCACTCCCATCTGAATCAATTTGTCTTACTCCTAGATCAATGACTCTGCAAATGCATCTAGAGAAGGAATTTTCCAATTTGTGATGGATAATATTCCGAAGTGGAATGTGGATACAAAAACTAAGCATTTTGAGCCAAGATTGCTCAGAATTTACATCACAAGTTGCTCATCCTTCCTTTCTATCCTGCATTGTTTGCATTGCAAGACTAGTGCTTTTTATTCCGAAAAGAACTGTTGAAATGTCTCAAACTTTCTAGGTTGGAGCGCAATGAGTTCATTCTCCAGAATATGGCCTCTAACCTCATCTTGTTTTGCAAACAAAGATTTAAGCTTGTCCCATGCTTCCTTTGGATTTTTGAGTCCCTCAAGGTGAAACAGAATATCCCTGGAGATGTGGATGCATATGAAGTCGAAGGCTTCATCTAACCGATTCAAAAACTTGGATTTCTCAACGTATTGTTGGGGCTTGACTTCTCTTCCCATTTTCATCCTCAACATGGCTTTGTTGCGCAAGGTTATCTACATATCTACCCTCCAATCAATGTAATTGAAGGGTGTAAGGATTCTAGGTGATAAAGTAGTTGAATTCTCCATTTCATTGTATGTTGATCAACAAATATTCAAGAGCTACGTAGGTACCTACAAAAATCAATGCAAAAGAAACTTCAATACGCAAACATTTGTCAGTTCAAATATTTCCACCTCGACATGTGCACATTTTTAAAGTCTGCCACACCATGATAGACTTCTAGGTGATAAAGGAGTTGAATTCTCCATTTCATTGTATATTGGTCAATGAATATTCAAGAGCTACATAGGTACCTACAGAAATCATTGCAAAAGAAACTTCAATTCGCAATCATTTGTCAGTTCAAATATTTCCACCTCGACATTTGCACTTGTTCAAATTCTGTCACACTAGGATAGACTTCTCTAGACATAATCCAGAGGGATCAATGCTATGATTCCTGGAATTATGTGGAAATTCAGCTGCTTCTGGTGCAACCATGGAAGTCTCAGAGGTTTTTTGTTGGCCTGAACATAGGATCTGATACCGTGTTAAATTTCATGAAGGATAGATCTACAAGCCAAAATGATATTTATCTGAAAAGAAGCATGCAGTGGAATTATCAAATCAATGTAAACTAAACAACGAATTCATGACAGAAATTTCACACAAATCGAAAAAAATAATAGGTCCCGACACAGTTGAGGGCTTTGCGAAAAATCCCTACAAACTATTGTGAAATCCTATTGAAGTGCATGTGAGCCCATTCATGAGATCCTAACACTTTGAATTTCTTGACTAGTGGTTCTTAACCACTCCTTGCTTCGAATGAAGGAAAACCCTTGAAAATTTTGTGTGGAACTTGATTATTTGTAGGATAAAATGTTATAGATCTAGAGTATGAGAAGGAATTCTAGAGGTCTTCTTCAATAAGAACTTGATTTGGGAAAATTTCTCCAATGGATAGTATAAAATTGTCGATCACCTCTTATTCTAGGCCAGTAAAAGGGTCTCCCTCGACAGAGGGGTGGACAATGGATGTGCATGTCCTTGTAGACCATATGTTGTGAATATTATAGGACCTCTTTCATCATCTCAAGGGATGTGAATATATCTTTGTAGGGAATATGTTGTGAAGCTTATGGGCTTCCTTTAGCCTTCATAAGAATGGATCCTTGTAAAAACTAGTATGCCAACTATTTAGCACCCCTGCAGGTCTAGTACCATGTAGAATTTGAGCATATATATATATATATGTATATATACTAAACAAGGTAGCAATATTATGAAACATATCAATAATCTACAAATTCATGCAACAAATGTGTTAAACATTAATCATCACACAAAATACAGAATTCAATAACATGAAAGAAAGAGAATGGTGTATTACATTAACATTCAATGAATAAAAAGAGTAACAACAAATGAGGAAGGAAAATTGAATTAGGGTAGGAGTCAGTTCTAATTGTTCATGCACTGCAAGAGGTGCTAGTGAGGCTTAAGTAGATCCAAAAACCCTTAGTCATGCACACTCCAAACTGAGTTACAATGACTCTGGAATTCCCAATCACTAGTTCTAACTGAATGAGGCACATGCAACTAAGTGCATGCACATGCATGAGACGAAAATCCAAAAAAAAACACTCAAGGAGGGAACTACTTTCTCATAATAGCTAAAATAATGTGCATGAAGTCCCTAAATAGTGGAGTAAACTACCCATATTCACTCCACAACTCTAACTTGCAATGTAGGAGCATAAAATTGAGGAAAATAACCCATAATTAAAGGAATTCAACCTCATATGCCAAAACAGACTTCAGAAGTTCTAAAAATAACCGATTAGGCCTTTTGGAGCTTTGAAGAAGCTTCAAGGTGACTCAAGTAGTCAAATTGAAATGGGATTGGCCCACTAGACTCATGAAGTCAATATATAATTCACTACGTAGGATAATGATTCTTTGGAGAGGTTTTTTTTTCTCTAACAATGTCGTTATAAATGGTGAAAAATTTAATATATGGAATGACAACATTCTTGGGTATCGTGCCCTCCCCACCAATCAAGAACTCAGATTTCTAGGAACCCTTTTTCAAACAATCCATATTGGAATTATGAAGGAAAAACCTAACAATTATGGAATATGGAACGATTACAAAATCATCTTTAAGAAAGGTGGAAAAATATTCAACAACAACTTGCTAGAGTGGCGCCTATAAAGACAGATCTCCAAGATTGAAGAGGGTGGGGGGGAGGACAGTTTAAAAATGATACAAAATACAAATCAAGGAAAGAAGTGTGCTAAATCAGTCAACTATATGGAAGGAAATTAATCAAAAGTGGAGTGTTTCCTGAAATAAAGTTCTTCGGTTGGCTAGCTATTCACAAGAAGATTCTTATTGTAGAAAATTTGCATAAAATAGCCATCGCATTCCTTCAAAATGTCAACTATGCAAAACAACATAAGAAATCTCCAATCATCTCTTCATGGAATGTGAATTCACAATTTTGACTTGGAGTTATATGATAACAAACTTAAACATCCATGTTAGAACTCCAAAAGGCTAGCAAAAAACGTTCTAAAACTAGTACAAGCAATATCTTAAATACTTTCAAAATAAACCTCTCATTAAATGGATATGGAATAATATGCCATACTACATATGTTGATAACTCTAGTTGGCTCATAATAAATTATTTTTCAAGAACAAGGAAACCAATGCTAGGAAAGTTACATCCCAAGACTAGAGAATGTTATGAGAGATATTATGAGAGAAATGCTACATCAACCAAAATACTTCAACTCTCTTCAAGATGTCAACTATGAAAAACAAAATAAGAAATATCCAATCATCTCTTTCTAGAATGTGAATTCATAGTTTTTACCTGGTGGTATATGATAGAAAACATAAACACCCATGTTAGAACTCCAAAAACATAGCCATAAATGTTCTTAACCCGGTACAAGTAATATCCTAAATCCTTTAAAAATAAACTTCTCATTAAAAGGATATGGAAAGCTATGGCATACTTCATATGTTGAAAACTCTAGTTGGCTTGTAAGAAAGGAATTTTCAAGAATGAGGAAACCACTGTTAGGAAGGTTGCATCCCAAGCATAGGGAATGCTAACTGAGGTAATATGAGAGAAAGCATGCAATGACCAAAATATTTCATGTTTGAAATTATAAAAGAAAATATGGATTAGGGGAATCCTTCAATATGAACCTCCTTTCAAACTAATGAGAGGCCATAAACTTGTCTCTCATCAAGATTGGAAACTCATAATAGCAAAAGAAGAACTTGGATCACATCGGCAACAAAGGAGCCAATACACCTTATTTTCGGATGGAGACTTTAAAGGTGTTCCTAAGGTGGCAGGAGCAAAGGGGTGCTTTGTGACCCTGATGGAAATGAGGAAGAAATATATACCTAGGGTCTAGGAGTGACAACTAAAAATCAAGTCGAAATGCCAACACCATGGAGAAGACTTCACATTGTGAACAAAAGGAATCAAAGTGTTGACAGTGATTGGAGACTCCCTGGTCACCATTAGGCACATACAAGAAGGAATTCTTCCAAGAGAGACTCACCTAATAAGGATAATGTTACACATCCAAACAATAATGAAGATGTTCAATGAGATCCATAGTTTCCATGTCTATCAAGATCTCAACAAGATCATCGACATTGAAGCTAATCTAAGCAATCATCTAAGTACAAGAAAATTTATTGAAAAAGTGAGAAATGAAGGGTATTTTGTTATCCCCTGGGAACCTTGTTCCACCTCCTTGTCATATGATAAGCATGTAAACCATGGGATCCATCAAGCATTGTAAAGGATCCATTGAGAATGATCAAGAGATAACTTGCACACTCCACGATGCATTCCAATCTCATTGTAATCAAGATGAATTAATGCCGACCCTTTCTCCTATATGCAAGGCATGTGGGACTTTATTACCTATTTGGCATTTCAATTGTCAACTCTATATTCCCTACAATTCTGAGGGATTGGTAATGGTGAATAGCTAAGACAAGCTCCAAACTATGCAAATAGTTTCGAAGGTGGCTACCTCCAAGCTTATTGTTGTTTCAACAAGTTTAAGATACAATAACATGTACATCTACCTTATTCTTTTGATTTTGTTCATGGTTTAGTTGCTTCTCAACTCAATTGCCTAATTTGAATCCAAATTAGTTGTTGGTTTCATGCAGTCCTCAAAGTGCAATCTAGCTTTGTTGATTGTGTGTGTCTAGTCACTAGTTATGTTGGTTGTGTGTCTAGTTTAATTGGATATGAGTCTAACCCAATTGGTAGTGTGTGTACATATTGTAAAGTTTACCAGATTCTTCATGGGTGGAATATTAATCCTCAATAATCTTCCCTAGTAAAGTTTTGGACCTTGTTATTTTTCAGTTTGAGTCATTATGTTAAGTTTGGGTATAATCTATTGAAATCGAGCACAAGAAATACTATTCCTTTAAATTGAGGAGGGTTCCACTAGCTTTGTGTGTATTCAAAATGCATTAATACCTCTGGATCATAGCTCTTAGCCTTCTCTGGCATAGATCTTCTCTGGTACATTATTTTGGTTTTATAGTCTGTCAAAAAGTTGTGAGTAAATTTTGAAATTTGAGCTTAGAGTTGATATAATCGGCATCAACAAAAAATCAGCAAGGGTCCCAAAAAAAAATTCTTGACAACATTGGCAAAAAAAATCGGAAAAAAATCAACAAACCACAACAAGCATTAAAAAATACAAAATAAATTCATTTTTTCAATTCTTTAAGCATATTAATTTACAAGAACTTCGAATAAACAAATTGGCACATAAATATAGGAAAAACATTGGTATATAAACAAAATGTAGTGGATGTAAAATCAAAATTAATGCATCAAAGTCAATGCTAAATCCTAAACCTTGATAGTTGTCCAATAAAGGACTCAAAAGTGGACAACCAAAACAAAATGACATCACATATATAAATGTATCTCATACTCATGAGTTAAGACCATGGTCTACTAGGAATTTGTATCATATGATTAAGAGGAGAGGATTCCAGGTAGGTATATAGTCAGTAGTCGCATAAATGAAAAGGTTTTCCCTCTTAGCTATGTTCATAAGCCCTTTGAGTTTCTCAAAGCTTCTGTTGGAAGTATCTTAGCCATGCCATGAATACAAACAACAATTAAAATATAAACCCTAGATCCATGAGGATGAATCCAAACTTCAAACATATAAAGGTCAATTTGAAAGTCTTAAAATTAAGGAAGAAGAGAATATTGGTGAATACATTCTTCGTGTAGATGAAGTTGTTAATGCGATCAGAGGGCTTGGAGGAAAATTAAAAGAAAAAGAAGTGGCAAGAAATATACTAAGAAAATTACCAATGAGATATGACCCAAATGTATCTACCTTAGAAGAACGAGATGATCTTAAAAAAGAAACAATGGATAAGTTACATGAAATTCTCACTACGTATGAGATGAGAACAGGACAAAATGGATCTTTAAGAAAATAAGCAGCTTTTAAAGCCTCCTTAAAAAATCAATCAGAAAACCCAAATGATGAGGAAGCATTTTTTATTAGTAAGCTTGAGAGAGGGACTGGAAAATACAAGGGGAAGTTACCTTTAAAATGTTTTAATTGTAGAAGGATTGGACATTTTGCCTCTAAATGAACCTACACTAAACAATATGAGAATGAAGATAAGGAAACTTCGAAGTTCAAAAAGGGTAAACCAGGAAACAAGAAAAAACCTATGAGAAAAATAAAATTGTGTATACTATAGAAGACAGTGAAGATTTAGATGGAAGTGAAGTTGAAGATACTGAAGTTTTATTTATGGGTCTATATACTCAAGCTTCAAATAGTGGCTTAGATATAGAAGGAGAAGTAGACCTAAGAGCCGAACTTGTTAGTACCCTTGAAGAACTTGAGAAATGTAGGAAAAGAAACAGACAGTCAAATCTTATCATCAGTCAGTTGGAAGCTCAACTGCTAGATGCCAAAAAGGTTGAGGAGGACCTAAATCTACAACTCAAAAGAATAATACAAGAGTCTGAAAAGCTTTAGAAGAAATCATGCAATTCAAGAGAAAGCTTGATGAAGAATCTATCAAGTCAAAGTTTGAGAATAGATCAAGGATTCTAGATGACATTTCGAGTATCCAAAGACCATCAAGTGATAGGTATGGTTTGGGGTTCGTTAAAGAGAAGAAGCCAGAGAGTTTTTCTGTCATAGATCAAGAAGGAAGTAAGAAAAGCTATGCTGAAATATTAAAGACTCTAGCTAAAAAGAAAAGAAGCAAGAAGCCAGGCTTATATTCTCAAGATAAAAATAGAAATAATATAGCACCCAAGAGACCAAATAGATATCTACAGACATTTTTAGGTCACTGTTTTTCTTGTAATAATTTTGGTCATAAATCCTTAAATTGCAAAATTGAAAGAAGGGTTTCTGAATAAAAGAAGAAGTCATCAAGTAATAAGACGAAGGGAAATAAGAATATTTTTACACTACTCCAAAAATATGATATAGAATGTTACAAGTGTAATAACCATGGACATATGGCAAGAGATTGTATATTGAAGACTCCTACAAGGAATACTGTTGAAATCAAAACGCAAAACACTAAACAAAAGAAGTATTGGAAAGAGAAGGAAGAATTGAAAAGTTTCGTGATTGCTTTATGTGCAACCAAAAGACAAAACTTATGGCACTTGGATAGTGTTTGTTTAAAACATATGACCAGTGACTCAAGCAAATTCATAACACTAAAAGATAATAAGGGAAAAGCAACTTTTCAGGATAGTCTGTCTTCCAAAATAATCGACAAAGGAACAGTTGTTGTCAACAGCAACATCAAAGAAGGAAATGTTTTGCTAGGTGAAACCTCAAGCCTAATATTCTCAGTGTAAGTCAAACATGCGATCAAGGACACATTTATATCTTTGACTCAGAAAAACATGAAATGAAGAATAATAAATCAGGAAAGGTCATTGGCATTGCTATGAGAAATAAAAATAATGTATAGACCTTGGAAAATGAAAACCAATGCTACTTAAGTATGGTAGAAGAAAGTTGGTTATGGCAAAGAAGGTTGGGACATTTAGGTTTTAACAATCTTGCCAAAATAAGCACGAATGAAGCTGTAAGAGATCTACCAAAAATTGTAGTTTCTCTAAACTTTGTGTGTAAACATTGTCAACATGGGAAGCAAACCAGAGCTAGTTTCAAAATAAAAGAAGATATGACCTCACACCCTCTGGAAATAAGACACACAGACCTATGTGTACCAACTAGAACTAAAATTATGCAAGGATAATTCTATTTCATGTTTCTAATTTATGATTACATAAGGATGACATGGGTGGCATTCCTCAAAGAAAAATCAGAAGCCTTTGAAAATTTTAAAATCTTCAAAGCAATGGTTGAAAATGAGTCAGGTATGAAAATCAAGTGTATTAGATCATATAATGGGGGAGAATTTACCTCCAATGAATTCAATGATTTCTATGAAGGTCTGGAATTAAGAGGCAATTTTCAAATGCAAAAACTCATCAGCAGAATGGGGTTGTTGAAAGGAAAAACAGAACAGCCCAAGAGGCTACCAGAACTATGCTCAATGAAGAAAAACTGTCAGATTCATTTTGGAGAGAAGCTGTATACACAGTTGTCTACATACTTAACTTAGGACAACTCAAAGTGAATAAGGAGTGAATAAGGATAAGACCCCCTACGAATTGTGGTATGGAAGACCAGCCTCAGTCAAATATTTTAAAGTGTTTGGCAGTAATTGTTACATCAAAAGAAATGAGGATGACCTTGGAAAGTTCGACTCTAGGACTAATGAAGGAATATTTTTAAGATACTCTTCCACCAAAAAGGCATATAGGTGTTACAATAAAAGGTTACATAAAATTGTAGAAAGTGTTGATGTGAAAGTAGATGATACAAAACCAAGGAAAAAGAAAAATATTGACAGTATTGAAAATACGTGTGATGATGAAATAAAAGACTTGCAAAAGGACGAGAGCATTCATAATGAAGAAGAAGACAAAGAGAAGGAAGATACACAGGAAAATGAAGAATACTTCCCTAGACCTGGCACTAAAACTCCTTCTAGAAGTGTACAAAAGAATCATCCAAAATCACAGATCATGGGTGTTAAAAATGTTGGAGTCATAACAAGAAGACAACTACCAAGTGTTGAACAAGCCCTACTCTCAATAGTGGAACCCAAGAACTGTACAGAAGCTAGCAAAATTGATGAATGGGTCAAAGCCACGAATGAAGAGCTAGATCAGATAGAGAAAAATGAGACATGAGAACTTGTCCCAAGGCCCGAAGATAAGAATATTGTAGGAACCAAATGGATTTTCAAAAACATGTTGGATTAAGATGGGAAAGTAATAAGGAAAAAATCAAGATTGGTTTGTAAAGGGTATGCCCAAGTGGAAGGTATTGACTTTGAAGAAATTTTTTCTCATGTAGCACGACTTGAATCCATCAAGAATTTTTTAGCACTATGATGCCATAAAAATTTCAGAGTATATTAAATGGATGTCAAGTCTGCATTCATGAATGGTAAACTAGAAGAATAAGTATATATTTAACAACCTGAAGGATTTCTCTTGTCTGAGAAAAAACATTATGTCTATAAACTGAAGAAGGCGCTCTATGGTCTTAAATAAGCTCCAAGAGCATGGTTTTCAAGACTAGACAGTTACATAAAACAACAAGGTTTTAAAACAGGAGCCACTGAAAGTAATCTTTACCTAAAGATCAAAGATAAAAATATGATCATTGTTATTGTCTATGTGGATGATATCATATTTGGAAGCAATCTTTAAATTCTAAGTGTATATTTTTCCTCTGAAATGAAGAAAAAATTTGAAATTCCAATGTTAGGAGAATTGACTTTCTTCTTTCGGTTGCAAGTCTACCAAACAAACGAAGGAATTTTCTTCTCTCAAACTAAGTACATCAAAGATATGTTGAAAATATTTAAAATGGAATATTCCAAAACTGTTGGTACTCCTATGATCATCAGTTGCAATTTAAGTAAGGATGATGAATCTTTGGAAGTAAATCATACCATGTTTAGATCCATGATTGGAAGTCTGCTATATGTGACAGCCACAAGACCAGATGTGATGCAAGATGTTGGATTGGTGGCTAGATTCCAGTCAGCTCCCAAATAAACACATGTAACAAGGGTAAAGAGTATTTTTAGATATCTAAAAGGTACCATGGAGTATGGTTTATGGTATCCAAAAGGACAAGACTTTACCTTGAAAGAGTTTACTGATGCAGATTGGGTAGGAAGTGTTGATGATAAAAAAAGTACTAGTGGAGCAACATTCTTTTTGGGAAATTGTTTAGTATCATGGTCAAGTAAAAAGTAATCCTCCATTTCACTCTCTACAGTAGAAGCATAATATATTGTTACTGCAGCATGTTGCACTCAGGTCATTTGGATGAAACAAATCTTAGAAGATCTACTTGTAAAATATGAACATCCAATAGTGATCAATTGTGATAACACTAGTGCTATAAATATGTCTAAAAATCCTATCATCCATTCTAAGACAAAACATATACCAATCAAGTATCACTATCTAAGAGAACAGGTATCTCAAAAACCCGCCAGATTAGAATACATTGACACAAAAGAACAGATTGCTGACATTTTGACCAAACCACTACCTAAGGAAGCATTTGAGCGTGTTAAGAAGAAGATGGGATTCATTCCTTTACAAAAGCACTAAAAAAAGGAAGCGCATCTTCAGGGGGAGATATGATAATAGGGGGAGTTGTCAAATAGAGAGGTCTCTTTGTCATTGGTGTCAAAGGGGAAGAGTGATTAAAGATTTTTCCATCAATGCAAAAGGGGGAGATTGTTGAGTAAAATAGTTGTCATTGATGTCAAATCAATTATCGGAAGTCAAATATATGGTGGCAGAATGAAGGTTGCATGTATCCAGAATAACAAAGGAATAACACTATTACAAGTTGCAGATTTGCAGGTTGAATGACAAACAAATAAATCTGTAGCAAATTGAACGATTGAGATCGATTATCCAAGTAAATCAATGGCTCACAATGTTCTTGCTGAATGAACTAGAGTAGAGGTTAAAAATGTGAGATGTAACAAGGTTCCACAACAATCAAGATTGGAAGGGTTATATAAGTCCCACACTAGATCCGACGGTTAAATATTAGTTTCAACAGTTTGGCGGAAAACCTGAAGTTCCGCAAAAAAACAAAGATCGGACGGCTGAGATTAGTTCTGCTAAAAGAGATCGACGGTGTGGAAGAAAAATGCAGAAAGGGAATTGCAGAAGTAATGTTTAAATATTTTATGAACCCACAACTCACAAACTGCAATCCGGAAGATCGGATGGCTGAGATTAGTTCCGCTAAAAAGATATCGACGGTGCAGAAGGAAAATGTGGAAAGGGAATTATGGAAATAACGTTTAAAGATTCTATGAACCCGCAACCCTCAAATTGCAATCCAGGAGATAGAAGTTTGGGAAAGACTCTGCAAGAGATCAATGCTGCGGAAGAAAAATTGGGGAAAGAAGCTTACGGAAAGGAGCCTTGCAGAATTTTTTTTGCGGAAAGGAGCGGAAATGAGCTTGTAGAAAGAATCTTGCAAAAAGGAGCTTGCAAAAAGGAGCTTGTGGAAAGGAGCTTGTGGAAATTCGAGATATGATCTGACAAAATGTTACCTCCTGCCTCCCGCATCCCGCAATCTAGAGATCAATGCTCAAGAAGAAGCCTGATGAAGATCAATGGTGGTGAATCGTTGAAACAAAAACTTGGTGCAGAAATATGATTTGAAAAGGAAATCTGTAGAATAGATCAATGCTTTGAAGAGATACAGACAAAAGATCAACTTTCCGGATTGTATCTAGTGAAGAAAATTACGGATGCACCATAAAACAATAAACAGGGCTGCGAAAATGAATTTTGAGCTGTGGGAAGAATGAAACATTGCCTTTGCTAAAGCAATGCGACGGTTGAACGGGTAGATGATGATTGGTTGTATATGTAAGTAAACAGTCACGATACAAAACAAAAGAGCGTAGCTATGCATAGATGGGTTGATATGAAATAGTTACTAGGGTATTTAAATAAATGAATGTGTAAAGAATTAAGTGTCCTTGTTAGTAAGGATGACAGAGTCCAAAGTGAATAGTTTACAACTATTCCAAAAGACTGAGAAAATCGAAACATGGTGGCAGAGTGGTGCTAGGGCAGGCCACAGGTTTGTAGGGGGTCGAAGCCTCCTTCCAGTCATAGCTGGAGAACAGGGTGTCATAGCATCCTTGTCTATTGAAGAAGGCAGAAAACCACAGGGGTGTTGTAGCATCTTTGTCTGTAGTTGTAGGAAAAAACTAGGGTGTTTTTAGCATCCTTTCTGTAGTAGCAGATAAACAATTTTGTAAAATTCATCTTATTAATGAGTTTGTGTTGGTGGTTTTCTCTTTGAGGTTTCCACGATAAAATTTGTGTCTTCATTGTTGATTTTTGTGTATTTTATTTATGAAAAGACAATACTGATTCACAAGATATCAATGGTGCGGAAGAAAAATTGGGGAAAGAAGCTTATGGAAAGGAGCCTTGCAGAAATTTTTTTGCGGAAAGGAGTGGAAATGAGCTTGCAGAAAGAATCTTGCAAAAAGGAGCTTGCGGAAAGGAGCATGTGGAAAGGAGCTTGTGGAAAGTCAAGATATGATCTGACAAAATGTTACCTCCCGCCTCCCGCATCCCACAATCTAGAGATCAACGCTCAAGAAGAAGCCCGATGAAGATCAACGGTGGCGAATCGTTGAAACAAAAACTTGGTGCAGAAATATGATTTAAAAAGGAAATCTGTAGAATAGATCAATGCTTTGAAGAGATACAGACAAAAGATCAACTTTTCGGATTGTATCTAGTGAAGAAGATTGCAGATGCACCATAAAACAATAAACAGGGCTGCATAAATGAATTTTGAGCTGTGGGAAGAACGAAACATTGCCTTTGCTAAAGCGATGCGACGGTTGAACGAGTAGATGATGATTGGTTGTATATGTAAGTAAACAGTCACGATACAAAACGAAAGAGCGTAGCTATGCATAGATGGGTTGATATGAAATAGGTACTAGGGTATTTAAATAAATGAATGTGTAAAGAATTAAGTGTCCTTGTTAGGAAGCATGACAGAGTCCAAAGTGAATAGTTTACAACTATTCCAAAAGATTGAGAAAATCGGAATATGGTGGCAGGGTGGTGCTAGGGCAGGCCACAGGTCTGTAGGGGGTTGAAGCCTCCTTCCAGTCGTAGTTGGAGAACAGGGTGTCGTAGCATCCTTGTCTATTGAAGAAGGCATAAAACCACAGGGGTGTTGTAGCATCCTTGTCTGTAGTTGTAGGAAAAAACTAGAGTGTTTTTAGCATCCTTTCTATAGTAGCAGATAAACAATTTTGTAAAATTCATCTTATTAATGAGTTTGTGTTGGTGGTTTTCTCTTTGAGGTTTCCATGATAAAATTTGAGTCTTCATTGTTGATTTTTGTGTATTTTATTTATGAAAAGACAATTCTAATTCACCCCCCCCCCCCCCCCCCCCCC
>LPNX011012113.1:26505-41595 GCA_001517045.1 Pseudotsuga menziesii
TTTGACACCTTGGATGCATGTCCCAAGCAAGTTGCATTTGATTTAGGAATTGGATTTTCTCCAATTTTCCCATTTATTTGACCCTCTGAGTCATTTTGGAGGGAAAATCAAAATTAATAATTTGATTCTCAAAAGTGGTTTTAGGGGTTTACCGGGGGTTTTGGGTCCAAAAACGAGCATCCCCATGACCAAATTGGATCCCTAGTCCCAATTTTATGTCCTTTTTAACTTTACAATTAAAATACACGGTATCGATGATTTTATTAAAAATCTAAAATTTAAGAAACCCTATGAAATATTAGCACTTGTCCACGAAAATTTAGGACTATGACTAGAATGGTATAATACATAGACCCTAGGATTTAATAACCTTTTAATACAAAATCGAAATTATATGTAGCTTAAAAAGCGTCACATAATTGACGAGGGAAAAATCACTCAAGGATGATGACCTTGATGACCAAGTCATAAGAAGGAAAATCCTTTTACAAAAATAAACCATCATGTTATTCCATTTATTAAAATTCCCCCAAGGGGGTGTGAACATACAAAAACGGGACCACAACTGGCCCTGATGAAACCATGGAACTTCCTGAACACTGAGTAAAAACACTAATTTGTTTCAATCCTTGGTAGCTCACTTGGAAAATCCCCTAAGTAAAACTTAGTGGATAACATCTGGCTCCAACTGTGGGGCATGGACTCGACTGATCTTCAATTAGAGAGACTGTGCGAGGACCCTAAAATGTCCAGTTCCTGCAAGAAACTAAAGTGCATCCGTCACATGTACATGTAAATTATTACCAAAATGAAATATAAGTTGCAACATAATATACAAAATAATATACAAAAACTATGATATATAAATCTATGATACATAAAACTATGGTACATAAATAATATGCAATAATAAGTTATTATACAAAGAAATATAATATAAAGGACAAGGGTTTAGAAAAGTCCCAATAATGCCCCATTGGGAATTAGATAGGATCGTTGAAGAACAATTTCAACTATTTCTCGTTCACTGGTAAGAGAAACGTTTATCCTTCCATAGTGTTGAAAAGGAATGAATTGGTGCCAGCCACATTGTAGATGATGAATGGCCCCATTCAGAGACTATCAAACTTCCCATGTTTGTCTGGTTTCTCCCTTTGTTTGTCCCATAATAAAACTGTATATCCAATATGAAAGGGCCTTGGTTTTTTATACTTGCCAAATGTTCTTTTAACGTTCTCTTGGTTTATGATACTTCTGTCAAGAGCAATTCCTTCGGCTTTCACATGGGGGCTTCACTTGCTGACCAATATCCTATCACGTTACTTCATATTGTGGGTTTTAAAATTATAAAAAATTGAACCAATATATTACAGGTATTGGGGGAATGAGGGGTTTAAGGTGGGGGTGGGTAGGGTGGTTTATAAGGATTGAGGTATAAAAAGGGGTGGGGAGGAGGTTTTAAGTATTGGGAGGGGGTTTCAATAAAAAGAGTTTGGGTCAATATCTCTTGAAATTAAGGGTATTCTTTAATATCCCATGATCACACGTGCTATGTAAGAGGTTCACTAAGTGAAGTCCCTGTGGGATTTCATCTAATTCAATTAATTGATTGATTCTATTTGGCATAGCATTTTCTTCTGAATCATATTCTTGAGGCATTTGATACACTGGAAATTGAAGATAAATAGGCAAGGAGATAGTTGAACCATATATCAACTCAAAAGGATTATTTCATGTTGCACTTTGCTTCGTTATTTTTTCAGCCCAAAGTGCATATTTAATTTTACTATCCTGATACTTCTTGTTATTTCCAACTATTTTCTTAAGGATGGTCATTAAGTTTTTATTACTTGACTCTAATAGACGACTGGCCTAGGGATAATAGTTGGATGAGTGGGATATTATAATGCCATATTTGAAGCAAAATGATGTGAGCTCTGTTGAACTAAAATCTTTGGCATTGTTGGTTGTTATTTTCGATGGAACCCAAAATATTATGATAATATTGTCCTCTAGGAATTCAATAATAACTTTATCAGTAGCCTTTTTGGTGGGTATTTCTTCTACCCACTTGTTGAACTAGTCAGTTGTCGTTAGGATCCAATAAAATCAATTGCTTGAATTGTCTTTAAATTTCCCAATGAAATCAATCCCCCACTACTGGAAAGGGGATAACACCACATCTGGTTGCAAAGGCAAGGCTTCCAACATTTGATTTCCCATGAATAACTGGCATTGAGGACAACTCCTTACAAAATTGTGTACATCTACGTATAATGAGGGCTAGTAATAACCTACTCTAAGTATTTTATGGGTTGTTGTGTCTGTTGCATAATGGCCTCCACAAATCCTGCATGAAACCTAGTTAAGAGTTATTTAGACTCTTGCTCATTTACACATCTAAGTATTATTCTGTCGAGTTTTCTCCAACTAAGTCCCTCTTGAGTGATGCAATAATTGACAGATTTAGCCTTAGATATCTTCTTGTCTGACCCTTAATGTGATCAAGACATGTAATATTAAGGAGAAATAATATTATATATGCATACCAAGGATCCTGCTCTAACAGTTGAAGTCTTGTTGACTTTACTTGCTCTAGATCATTGTTCTGACACACCGTCCTTAAAACCTTCTCATTCCCTTGAGTTAACATCTTGGCTAGACTTTGACCTTTGATCAATTTTGTGGGCCTAATCTCTAGATCATATTCTTGAATTTTAGAGACCCATTTACCCCTTATGCCCAAACAATCTTGTTGAGGCAAGATATCTTTAACAATTGCATGAGGTACATAACCAATTATTTTTTAGTGGACAATGTATGTTCTGAAATTCTTTAAATACTTTATGAAGGCATAAACCTGCTTTTCCATGATTGTATATTTCAATTCTGAATCCTGTAAAGCTCAACTCATGAAATTAATGGGTTTCTCATATCCTTCTTTGTTTTTTCTGGAGAAAGATCCTTGCTATAGTAATTTCAAAAGAAAAGGAGAAAATCAAGAAGTATTTAGAATAGTCAGGGCTAGCCAAAACTAGTGTCTTGGTAATTGCATCCTTAATCATCTAAAATCTTCTTGACCCTCATCATTCCATTTAAACTTATCATATTTATTTAACAAATTATGGGTTAGCTTCATTAATTCTAATAAGTCACAGGGATGAATATTCTTATAAAGTTGATGTGGTCATTAAAGGATTGGAGAGATTTTACATTTTTAGGCAAAGGGATATTTTTATTTCCTCAATCCTTTTGGGTTCCACTTTTACTCCATATTTGAAAATAATATACCCCAACAATTTCCCTTCTTCAATACCTAGGATATACTTTGTTGGATTCAAAGAGATACCATATTTCATACATATTTCAAATACTTTCTTGAGGTGAATTACATGACTCATTATTTGTTTTGAAAAAATTGTTAAGTCATCCTGATAAATTTCTATGATCTTTCCAATTAATTCCTTAAATGCATAATTCATGGCCCTTTGGAAAGTGGCCCCTACATTCAACAAACCAAAAGGCATTCTTTAATATTCGAAGGTACCCCATGGGGCTGTGAAAGTAGTCTTATGTCTGTCCTCCTTCTAGATCACCACCTGATTATAACCTGAAAATCTGTCTAGCATAGACATCATTTCAGAACCTGTTACCTTTTGAAGAAGAGTTTCCATATTCGGCAATGGATAGTTGTCCTTTTGACAAGAAATGTTTAGATTATGGAAATATATACATATTCTTATGCTTCCATTCTTTTTTCTCTCAACCACCAAGTTGCAGAACCAATATGAATTTCCTGTTGGCGCAATGACCCCATCATCCAACAATTTCTCAAGTTCCTTTTTAACTATTGGTGCAAGTTTCGGGTTGATTTGTCTCATTTTTTATCGAAAAGGTTTAACTTCTTTAATGTCTTGTTTGAGAGGTATAGTTTGTTGGAACACATCCTCCTGATAATATTTAAGCTCGTCATAAGTGAAAGAGAATACATCTATATATTCTTTGACAAGATTTACTATGTCATTCCTTTCCTTTTAAGAAGTACCTTTTCCATTTTTATCATTTTTGGTTCATTATTTGTTCCAATGTTGATCTCAATGTAATCCCTAGGTTTCATTGAGTCAATGTTATTTTTCTTTCTATATTTCCTATCAAATATATGCTCAAGTGAAACTAGACCATGAGGTACTAGACTATCGAATTGATCACCTTTTCCCTCATACTCTCTACCCTCCTCCTGAAAACTGACATTGAAGTCTAAAAATTCCTCTATGTTATGGATAAATTTCAAAATTTGTTCATCATCATGAAATACCTGCCAATGCTCCATGTTATCTGGGACTGATGGTCTAAAGTTAATCTCTAATTTACCATCACCATTTAGTAGTTCCTATGAAGGTTGAAGAGTTGAATATGCTACAACTAGCTTATCTGCTAAGCTATTTTGATCTCTATGGATGCTAGTCAGATTTAAGGTGTCAAAGAATTCCATTGTATCCCACACTACATTCCTATGTTTCTTTAACCTTTTACACTTGCATGAAAAATGGTTATGGATTTCGAGTATTATTAAATAGGATTCACCTCTTATGTTCAACATCTTAAGCCCCAAATCTTTAGCTATTTCCAACCCAAGTAGGAGTGCCTCATATTCAAATACATTGTTGGTTGCTTCAAATTCTAACCTGAAAGAAAAATTGAAAACTTGTCCTCTAGGTGAAGTGATGACAATTCCATCTCCCTTTCCAAATCTTAAATGAGCACCATCAAAATTCATCTTCCATATTTCATCTACGTTTTCATCTTTAAATTTTTCTTTAACTGGGGCCAAAAAGGTAGAGTAGCAAGAATAATTTCCAATATTATATGTGTGGTAAATATATTCATTAGAATGCTTCTTGGGGTCTTCTACATGATGTTTCTTCTCCTTTTCACTATGAAATTTTACCATTGTATTCTTAGATAAAGGAACAGTGGAATAATTCCAGTCCATTTGAATGGACCCCCCCAAATCAGCAACCCACATTCTTTATAGAAACATACCCCATTTGTCACGTACATCAATTATAAGAATATCCATGTTTATATGAATATCGGGATACTTAGCCAATCTTATTGGAAAACCCAAAACAATATCAACAACCTTAACTTCTCTAGAGTCCATCGCACATATATTATGATATGGTCTAGTGATTTTTAAATTTAATTGTTCCATGACTTTCCTGGTCATTATGTTGGATGAAGACCTAGAATCTAACATACAATTATGAAGAAGAAGATCATTCATCAATAGTGAGATATAGAATGAAGGATGATATTCTCTCCCTTGTTCCTTAGTTTGTAAAATTACTAGAAGATCAATGGAACCATTTTTTTTTGTTGCACTAATTTTTTCTTGATTTTCTTGAAACGTTACTTTCTTAGGAGGAGTAGGAGTTTAACACTTTCATCATTTTTTCTCGTTGCACTGGAATTTTAATCACTTCAGTTGCAGGAATTGATACTTTAACTTTTTGAAACCAAACACCCTTATCAAGAATATCATTTGGCTCATGAGGAGTGATTACCTGATATTGATTACTTTTTGGAGTTCTGTCATTTTCTGTTCTTTGATGGGTGATGCCTTTGAACCTAGCCATTTCTCGAATCTACTCTGATGTAGGCATAGCACCATAGTTATTCATCAAATTGTCTACCTCTTTACTATATTATTTTTCTTTCTTCCAGTCTTCTCTAGACACGGGATACATATGGTCAATTGTGTTGATGTATTCAGGCTCGCTTAAAACTTCTTTACTACTTCTTATCTCAAGAATCCCCTCTTCTAAAATTCTCTGTGCCACATAACAAATAGCTTCTTCATGAAGTGAATCACAATGTCTAAAATAAGGGATCACTTCCTGAACCATATTGGTTGTATCCAGTTGATTTGGGACATTATTATATTTATAAGGATCTTTCTTAGGATCCTAGATACCTTTAGGATGGAAATTTCTCTGTTTAGAGCTAGATCTTTCTATGGTCACTACTTGATTCTGCATGTTTTTCAACCGATTAGTATAAGTGGCTTCCATGGCTTCCATTTTTTCATTTAAGTCATTAATCTTCTTATCGTATTCCTCTTGCATGGGCTCTTTTACTTTGTATTCATGTTTGGCCTTCTCTCTTGTAAATCCAGGCAAGTTAGACTTACTTGAAGCCTGCATGTTTGCATCAATTTTAATGGCTAATGCTTGATTAACTTTAATATCAGCGGGTTACTGAGTGCCTCTATGTAATAAACCAAGATAGATTTATTTGGAGATTTGAATTTATCATCCATGCAAGCAATAAGATCTCTAAAATTTTTATTGAATTCCTCCATCATTTCATTTTCTTTTCTCTTGATGGAGTGGAGTGCATTCAAAAGGAAACGAAGCTCCTTATTTTCACCAAATATTTCTAAAAATCCATTCTGGAAGGAATCCCAAGAATTATATGAATCATTAGCAAGATTAATATACCACTCACAGGCATATTCCTCAAGTGCTAAGGAAAAAATATCCATGTATACATAATCATGTTGACTTACAGCATGTCGACACCAACTAAAGAGACATTTTCAAAATTTGCTAAGATGGCTTGATGTAGAAATGACACTGTTCCCCTGGAAAGTTGGTAGTTTCTCTATAGCTTTGTTTGGTATGGCATGAGGCTTTCTTTCTATCTGAGTAAAATTAAGGGGTTGGAAGAAAGAATCCATTGGACTAAGTTTCTCGCAGGATTTTCCATTGGATTCAAAATTGTGAACAGGAATTAAATGTCTAAAATAGACTCAGCCGCTATATTTTCAAGGATTCTACGAGACTCAATTCTATGCAATATTTAATGTAAGACCCTTTTGTTGGACTCACAATTTTCGTTAGACCAAAACCCGTCGGTGTTAATCTCTGCCACCATCGCTAGATTTAGGATCTCAAGAGGCGATTAGTCTATTTCATGAAACTCACAAGGAGAAATGAACCCAATGTCCAACAATATCCCCCCCAACGCAAGTTGGGTGAGTTTCTTGTTGGACACACCAGATACACTGAGAGGGGGGGTTGAATTAGTGTGTGCAACTTTTATTACTTTTTACTTTTAACAATCAACAATTTATTCAATATCATGTATTATCACATTATCATTATATTATTATCATCATCATATCTCAAGACATAAGAAGCATAGCATGATACACATTACACCATATTTTACGTGGAAACCCAAGTCCTGGGGGGAAACCACGGGAGCCTTTATAATAATAATTTTCCAGCACCAACTGTAAGGAGGAAAAAACCCCCTTATTACAATGACTTCGGTTCTCCCTATACAATTGGAAGGAGGCTACAACCCTCTGATTTACATGCTACAACCTGAAGGAATCTACAACTCCCCAATTCTCTTGCTACAAATAGAAGGAGGCTACAACACCCTTTCCTTGCCCCGTCCTGCCACCATGATATGAAGATAGAAACTACTGAGACACGAATGCATTGATCATGCAAAGCCTTTAATCAACACCTATACTACACTGCACAATAACCCCTTATGCGATGTCAGCCTTAGAGGTGTTACGGAGTTGTCTCGCCCAGCGAGATGCACTCTTAGCAGCCTTAGGTAGTATGAATTCATCGAACCTGATGGCGAAGTTTAATTTGTCTGATGTCAAAATTCGCCTGCCATATCATGTATCCTTATCAATAGATGTCATCCATGGCGGAAAAACCATTGGAAGGGCAATTGTCGATGAGGGTGCTTCTACATGTGTCATGTCCTTGTCTTGCTGGAAAGCTCTTGGGTCTCTAGAACTAGTTCCATTGAACACCCTACTTACTGCTTTCGACGGAAGGTCATTTCATCCACATGGTATCCTACAGGATTTCAAGATAAAGTTGGCAGGGAAGGCAGTGTATGTTGAGGTAGAGGTGATTTATGCACCATTGGATTATAACTCACTTTTGGAGAGAAGTTGGAGTTATGCCATGTCTGCTATTGCATCAATTGTTCTTCGTGTAGCAGTGTTTCCACACGAAGGGAAAATGGTTACTATAGAGAAACTCCGTTTTACTCTAAAGGGCCGCATGGAAACTAATTAGTCCACCGTGCCATTGGTTGATCAGGTTAAACCTACTTTAGAGAGCTTAGGGGTTGGAATGTATTCATCATTAATGGGCACATTCGATTTTCCAGCTCCGATTAATTACTTAGGTTCTACTAGTGTAGGGAAGTCTATTGCAACAGTTGTCGATAGAACGGACCCTTGGGTTCTTCATTCCTGTCATGAACCTGAAGTGCCCTTATCGACAGCGGAAGTAGCTTATCAAGCTATCATTCATACCATTGTTGATCCTGTTTCGATTCCTCTCACAGTCTTAGAGGAGCCGAAAGAAACCTATCTGCTTGCTTGGGTAGAGAACTCTTTGCATACTAAAGACAACTTAGATATGATTTTTCCATCTGATGAAGCCATTCTGGAAGCTATGTGTGGACGAGATAATATCTATGAAGATCTTTGCCATCGATCATATTTGCTTTGAGAGTTAAGCAGGATTGAAAATCAAGAGTTCCATATGAGACTGGCAGATGATGCCGATACCCCAATCAATCCCTTACCTAGGGAGGGAATATTTGCCGAGGGTAATATGGAAAACATTTTCATTACTATTCCTATCAACATCTCTGTGAATCCCAATGTTGTGGAAAATGTGTATATTGGTGCAAACTGCTCTTCAGAGGATATTGCTATCTATACAACCTTGTTTAAGGAGTTCTGTGACGTGTTTTCCTAGTCATATGAGGAGATGTCAGGCATTGATCCATTGATAGTTGAACATGAAATCCGAACCTATCCTGATTCCAAACCAATTTGACAACAACTTAGACCTGTAAAACCACGTAAAGAGGTAGCTGTTAAGGTTGAAGTTGAAAAACTGTTGAAAGCTGGTTTTATTTACTCGATAGCTTTGACAGAGTGGGTATCCAACCCTGTTCTTGTCAACAAAAAGCAAGGGACAATACATGTTTGTACCGACTTTCATGATTTAAACAAAACCTATCCTAATGATAACTACCCCACACCACTCATAGATCAAATCATTGATGCTTGTGCGAGGAGTGAAGTCTTTTCATTTATGGATGGTTTCTCTGGGTATAATCATATTCAAATCAAACCAGAAGATCAACATAAAATGGATTTAATCTGTCCTTGGGGTACATTTCTGTACAAGAAAATGCCTTTTGGATTGAAAAATGTAGGGACTACCTTTTAGCGGGAAATGAATTTTTCCTTTAATGACATCAAGTCTATTGTTAAAACCTACCTAGATGATCTTCCAGCACATTCTCGTAAGAGGATCGATCACCGAGATCACTTGCGTTTAAATTTTGAAATATGCAGGGATTATAAAATACACTTGAATCCCCACAAGTGTGTTTTTTGTGTCGATTCAGGCAGGCTGCTCGGATTCATTGTTTCTAATAAAGGTATTAAAGTGGATCCTTTGAAAGTTAATGCCATAGTAAATCTGCCTCCTCCTTAATCCATCAGGTAGCTTCAGAGCCTGCAAGGGTAGTATAACTTTCTTCAACGTTTTATTGTGAATTATGCCAACATCACTAAATGTTTCATGTTCCTTTTGAAGTAGGACACCCCATTTGTATGGGATGAAATCACACAACTTTCATTCGAGGAATTAAAGAAATATTTGTTGTCGGCACCATTATTACATCCGCTAGATTACTCTTGTGATTTTATATTGTATCTGGCCGCATCCGAGTCGACCATAGGGGTAGTGCTAGTCCAGGAAGATGATGAGCTCCATGAGCATGTCATCTACTATCTTAGTCGTGCTTTAGCTGGCCCTGAACTTCGGTACTCCCACGTCGAAAAGTTAGCATTAGCAGTTGTTTATGCTATTCAGAGGTTCAATTATTACATCTTACTAAGGACTACCACAGTAGTGGCAGATGTTAATCCTTTCCAATATGTTTTGTCTCGACGGATCGTTGGAGGAAAATTCAACAAATGGATAGTCATTCTCCAAAAGTTTGACTTAGATTTCCAATCCTCCAAATCTAAAAAATCCTTAGTCTTCGCAGAGCTCATTACAGAATTTCATGTTGAAGAGGATGTGGCCATTGAAGAAGACTCATTACCAGATGAGCACATTTTCTTGATTTCTACCTCTGACCCTTGGTATGGAGATATACTTGTCTATCTCCATACTCTGAAGTTCCCTGCAACCTTTTTGTGGGAAGAAAGACGCAAATTACACTTGCATGCAAAAAACTACCTCATTATCGGAGATACTTTATATCGTAGAGGGGTAGACTCTGTTTTGCATTGATGTCGTACCCACGAAGAGGCTGAGATGTTAGTTTTTCATCACATTAAGCTAGCATTAAGATCTTAGGATCTTTTCACTGATAGAATAACAAGTACAGCAATAAAAACATAAGCACATCACAAGAGACACGAGACACAAAAAGTTTTCCTCGGGGAAACCATAAAGGAGAAAACCCCGCAACTTCCTCTAAGATAGAATTAGCACCAAAACAGTAAGAGATCTCCCAAAATAGCAATAGTCTTCTGTCTTCTGTCTAGTCCCAAAATTTCCTTCTCCAGTAGTGCGCCACACTTGGGAGAACAAGTGATGTATTTCACAAGTGATAAATAGAGAGACTCTCACTCTCTATTTATATTCATCCGTTCACTTGAATTGCATTTTCACACGTAGGCTCAACCTAACAATTACTACTCGAGCCTACACCTTAATTAGTGTATAATAACTCGAGTGCCCTGAAACTGTGGGGACTTACCTAATGACTTGATATGACTTGATTACATTATTAATCCTCCCGATCGGAACATCAGGGCATGACCACATGACTCAAATACATAATAGAAACATCCCGGAATAAACATCGGGTTACAATACATAGAAGAATACATTCCGAAGTTACATATACATCAACACTCCCTCTTAACTAGGAAGGTATTCTTTCGACACGATTTTTAGCACAGGTCTTATTCTCTGTATCAGCTGGATCATCTCGTCTTCAAGTCATCTTCGTCTTCAAGTCATCATTAGATCTGGATCATCTCTCGATCTGGATCATCATAGAACATCATCAATGGATCTGGATCATCTCTCGATCTAGATCATCATCACTGGACTGGATCTGGATCATCATAGAACATCATCACTGGATCTGGATCATCTCTCGATCTGGATCATCATCACTGGACTGGATCTGGATCATCACTCGATCTGGATCAACACTGGTGCTATCTCATGATTCTTCTCGTCATAGGAAGTTCTACAGAGCCAGCCCTTTTTCATGCTGGTTGTAGGCCTACCCTCATGTAGGTCTTCGCCCAGCACTTACATCTGACTTGCTCGTCAGAAAGGCATGCCCAGCACTCACATCTGATCATGTAGTAAACTACAATCCCATCAGAAAGGCCCAGCACTCACATTCACCAGCATGATAGGACACACCTACTATCATCTGTGGAAAGGCACAACGCTCACATCCACCAGCATGGTAGGACACACCTACTACCATCTGTGGAAAGGCTCTACACTTATAATCACCAGCATGGTAGGACACACCTACTACCATCTATGAAAAGGCTCTGCACTTACACTCACCAGCATGGTAGGACACATCTACTACCATCTGTGAAATGGCACTGCACTTACAGTCACCAGCATGATAGGACACACCTACTATCATCTGTGAAATGGAACAGTACTTACAGTCACCAACATGATAGGACACACCTACTATCATCTATGACATGGCACAGCACTTATAGTCATCAGCATGATAGGACACACCTACTATCATCTGTGACAAGGCTCAGCACTTACATCCATCCAGGCGGGAACACATCCTGCTCAAAATGATGGAAGGGCATGCACTCATATCTGATCATGAGGGGAACACATCCCAACAATCATATCAGAATGGCCCCTAGTCCTCCTCGACTGAGCTACCTGGTAACTGACCAGGCACCTCCATTCTCCTAGAGAATGGCAGTTGCCCTTACATCCGACCTGCTCATCGGAATGGCCAACACTCACATCTAACATGGAAGGAACTTAATCCTTTATCCATGAGCAGAATGGTTCAGCCCTTACATCTGATCAAGTGGGAACACATCCCTCTATCAAATCAGAATGGCTACTCAGTTTTTACATTGAGTGATCCAGGTAACTGACCAGGTGCCTCCATTCCTAGAATGGCAACTGCCCTTACATCTGTCCTACTCGATAGAATGGCCAGCACTTATATCTGACATGGAAGGGAGCAACCCTCTCACCATGACAGAATGGCTCAGCCCTTACATCTGACCTGCTCGTCAGAATGGCTATGGATCTCTAGCCCTCATATCTGACATGGAAGGAACTGAATCCTCTCACCATGACAGAATGGCTCAGCCCTTACATCTGACCTCCTCGTCAGAATGGCTTTGAGACTCATCACTTTCCCTGGGAGGAAGCCTTGATCTGGAGAACACCAAGTCTCTCTCTGAAGTACTCGAACTTTAGCCTAGCCAATGGCTTCGTCAATACATCAGCTATCTGTTCCTCCGTCGCAACATACAGGAGCTTCACTGCTCCTCTCTGCACCATATCCCTGATATAGTGATACTTGATCTCGATATGCTTCGACTTGTCATGGAACACTGGATTCTCTGACAACTTCACGCAACTCTGGTTGTCACAATGTATACAAGTAGCATCCAACTGGAGATCAAATATATCAGACAGTAGCTTCCGCAACCATACTGCCTCACAACTAGCTGAACAAGCTGCGACATACTCAGCTTCAGCTGTACTCAGTGCCACACAGGATTGCTTCCTGCTAAACCAAGATATCACACCTGATCCCATACTGAAGCAACATCCTGAAGTACTCTTCCTGTCGATGGCATTGCTTGCCCAATCTGAATCAACATAACCCTCCAGGTTAATCTTCTGATTCGCATCATACTTGAGCCCATAATCAATTGTACCCTTCAGGTACCTCAGAATATGCTTTGTAGCTGTCAAGTGAACACTTCTCGGATCTGTCAGGTACTGGCTCAAGGTGTTCACAGCAAAGAAAATATCTGGTCTCATGTTCGTCAGGTACATCAATGACCCAATCATCTGACGATACATCATAGCATCAACCGACTCTGATAAAGCATCACTTAATAGCTTCATGTTCGATGCCATAGGTGTGGTCATGCAATCCATCATCCTGAACCTCTTCAGGATCTCTACTGCATACTTCCCTTGTCCAAGGAAGATTCCATCTGAACTCTGCCACACCTCCATGCCTAGAACAATAGTGCATCGACACATAATAGGAGCATCACTGGTCTTCCACCTTCAACCTTGAATCAAAGGTTGGAATCCACTTTACTCTCAGTAAAGCCTAGAATCATCAGTAATCTGCCCATCCTGTCGTACCATGTCGAACCTCAGGATCTTCTGCAATCACTCTCTCTGAAGCGGAGCATCATACTCCCTCTGTCTTCCGTACTCTATGCACTGAAACATTCTGTACTACAGTGACAAGTAGTATCCATCTAGGATCACTGGATACTAAGATCCTCTATCTTGAACTTCTTCAAAAATTCATCTTGCACCCATTTGTGAGCTTGTCATCCTCTATCAACCTTGCAGCAAAGGTTAAGATATTCATCAAGCTCATCATGTATGTGTTATCCCATGGGTGTCTTCTGAACTCGTACAAGGCCTTCTTTCATTTGCACACATAATTATGCATGTCATGTGACTTCACTTCTATTAGCTGTAAATGTTTCTTCGTAGACTATGCCTTCTCTTTGTGAGAAGCCTCATGCTACGAATCTTGCTTTGTATCCCACGATGTTTCCATCTACTACATGATGGAACTATGAACTTCTCTTCAGGTCTCGATACTGCACCCAGACATCATTCTTCTTGAACTGGTCTTCCCTTGGTGGCTGGAAGGTTCTGCATCAATGATGTCACTGCACTCGTCATATTATTCTTTGTCTTTGAACTATCGTCACTTGTTCTTCGGAACAAGTCTTCATTCTTCTTTGCTTGTAGGCGATTATGTATGCGATCTTTCCTACAAGTCAAATGCATTTGTATGGTTAGAAACATTTCATAAGGAATATTCATACTGCCAAGTTACTATGCATAAGTATATGATCATGCAACTACTTTAGCCAATACAACATTCATCCATATCTCACTGAAACTTTCTATATGCCTTCCATCTCTACCAGGACAACATTGAGATTGTGCACTAATCCAATATGTCAGCAAAGAGGTTTCATTCTAGATAAGTAGCAATGGAGAATTTGTATAGCACCATGAGCTAATTACCCATCACATGCATATTAGTAGTATACTGTCATTAATGCAAACATCCTATCATGCATAATACAATAACTAAATATAAACAAATGCATAGCAAAACAATATCATGAAATGACAATTGAATACTTATCTTTATTTGTTTCGTAGGTATACTACTTCTTGATCCTTCAGCTTCATCGTCTTCTTCATTCATGGTTGTATCACGGATCTTGGGTGCTTCTGCTTCTACTTCTTCAGGTTCTTCAGTAGGTCTCTTTCTGGATTTGTTGTAAGCTGTGTCTTCATCAAATGTTACATCCCTACTGACGTCAATCTTCGAGCTTTCAGAGTAACCCACAAATATGCCCTTCTTTCCTGAAGGATCTAGTTTTGTTCTCTTCTCTTTTGGAATATGTATGTACATGGGACAACAGAATATTCTGAGATGGCTGACTTCTGGTTTCTTGCTGGAGAAGACTTCTTCAGGAGTCTTGTTCTCGAGTACTCTATGTGGAGTACGGTTCTGTACATACACTGCTATTCTAGCAGCCTCAGCCCAAAGATGCATAGGTAGATCTTGATCATGAAGCATAGCTCTTGCAGATTCCATGATAGTTCTGGTCTTCCATTCTGCAACCCCATTCTGTTGTGGATTATAAGGAGTTGACAACTCCCTCTTAATCCCTGCTTCTTTGCATAGCTCTTTGAATTCATTCGAAGT
>LPNX011012113.1:46979-80896 GCA_001517045.1 Pseudotsuga menziesii
CAATTTTACCCTTATTATGATGAGTGTGTATTTTACCATTAACCACTATAACCAACTTCCCTTTGATACGTCATCGAAATCATGATGACACCCAGTTGAGTTGGATATATCGCCAAGACTTTACTCATATTTAATCCCTCTCCCCTAGTGGATTTGTCCCCAATCATAATTTTAGTGGTGCAAATATTTCAGCCTCCTAACATTATCAATTTCGTCCACAATTTGATGAAGTTAGGATTAGTACTTACAGTGTTTTTTACTTACACTTCGTGTTTCCCGGTCGCATACTAAGGGGATGTTACAACAATGAAATAACGTTGAATAGCCTCCAAATACTTCAACATTATTATCAAAATATCAGAAACAAAAGTACAATGGGAAGAGGTTCAATACATCCTGTTGAAAGAGGAGAAAGACCGTGCTTTTATAGCAAAAAACGATCTCAAACCCCAAGGGGGATAATTTTCCAAGTGTGAGGTGATTTTGGGGGTTGAGAAAAAGGTGGGAGGAGGTTTGAATTCGTGGGAGAGTATGCTTCCACCTCTCTTGAGGTATCCCACTTGGTTTGGGAATCCTCCGCCTCCTCTAACCACTTCATCCAAGTGGCAAAACATACCCTCCATGAGAGAATGCCCCCCCCTTTTGTGGAAGCAAGTTGGAGATCCTCCTTTAATGGTTGAAGATGCTCACCTATGCTCATAAATGTCCCAGGAAAATATCCTTAACAACTTTGACACATCAGAGACAAGTCCCAGACAAGCTGCCTTTGATTTAGGAATTGGATTTTTCCAATTTTCCCATTTATTTGAACCTCTGAGTCATTTTGGATAGAAAAACAAAATTAATAATTTAAAAATACTAATTTGAATCTCAAAAGTGGGTTAATGGGTTTAGTGGGGGCACCGGGTCAAAAACATAGCATCCACGTGACCAAATTGGCTCCCTAGGCCCAATTTTATGACCTTTTGAACATTTACAATTAAAATAGACCTTATTAATGATTTTATTATAAATCTAAAAATTAAAAAATCCTATGAAAGGCTTAGCGCATGTCCACAAAACTTTAGGACTATAACTATCATGGTATAATACATATACCCTAGGCTTTAATAACCTTTTAAGACAAAATCATCAATTTTACCATCCTGAATTTGGAGGATTTTGAGTGAAAAACTTGAAAATTATATGTCACTTAAAAAAGTGTCACATAATTGATGAGGCAAAAAGCACTCAAGATTCCACATGGTCCTCGGGTTTTTCTTCCATAATTGGACAGTGTCTAAATTCCTCGATAGGTTCGTCGGATTTCCTCTCCTGTATCGGTGTAGCAACGACGGCGTCAGTTATGGTCTTGCATCCACGCTTGACAGAAGTAGTGTTCTTCGTGAAGTTCCTTCATTCATGAAATGGTCCTAGAGAATTCACAGTAGCAGAGGATGTACCACCTTTGTCTCCCTGGTTCCTGGCACTAGTGTTTTCCTCATTTCTTGTGCTAGGAAACATTGAATATTGTCTTAGGTTGAAATTCGCCTCGAGGGCTTTAAGCTGCGTGTCCGCTTGGAGTATACTAGTGCACAAATCCTAGGATACACCCCTGGCTCCATTCCATTTAACCGTCATGTCTTCTAGTAACAGTCCCAGCATATTCTTTATCATCCAGTAGTGGTTGATGCGTCCTCCAATTTTTCCAGAAGCAAGATGGTTTGAGACCGCTTTGGACTCCCATTCATCGATCAGGAATCTAACTGGCATGGAATCCTACTCAACAAATCCATATGTGTCCCCAATAATATATTTTTGACGACTGCCTCCTCTTCTAGTACTACCTCTGCTCGAAATACCATGTTGTCGGGGCATTTACTTCTACGAAACAGTGTGCCAACTTACAACAGGGTGAGCTCGAAGCAGATGCAAGAGAATGAAAATGCCCCCCAGGATGAGTCTATTGTGTCTCATAATGCAAAGTGCTTCCATCATGGCAGTCAGTAATGGCTTGTACAGGAAATAAATTCTCCGCGCTTCAACTCAAATGGGAAATGACCTCGCAGCTACTCGCAGGGTTGGCAGGCATGCCACCTTCCTCCGCATTTAATTTAACATTGTTGTCACTCTCCTTATTATCCTCCCGTTCACCACGTGGCTTGTGCGTCAAGTGTCCCATGTGGATGGCTTATGTGTTGCCCACATCGGAGACTCAACCCCCATAAGTTAAAGTTGACAAGCATACTTTATATTTTTATGAATTCTCTTAGTAGGTCTCTCCAACCTCAATCTTAGATAGTAAATCATTATTAACAAGGAATGGCTTGTACAGGAAATAAATTCTCCGCGCTTCAACTCAAATGGGAAATGACCTCGCAGCTACTCGCAGGGTTGGCAGGCATGCCACCTTCCTCCGCATTTAATTTAACATTGTTGTCACTCTCCTTATTATCCTCCGTTCACCACGTGGCTTGTGCGTCAAGTGTCCCATGTGGATGGCTTATGTGTTGCCCACATCGGAGACTCAACCCCCATAAGTTAAAGTTGACAAGCATACTTTATATTTTTATGAATTCTCTTAGTAGGTCTCTCCAACCTCAATCTTAGATAGTAAATCATTATTAACAAGGAATACTTTATATTTTTTTTATGATTTATCTTTTTCTCTCCCTGGAACCTCAATCCCAATAACTAAATTGCTTTATTTTTATCTTTTTAGGATTTCTCTTATTTTCTCCATCCAACTTCAATCCCAATAAGTAAAAAAAATACTTTATCTTTATATGATTTCTCTTATTTTCTTCATTCCACCTCAATCCCAATAAGTAAAAAAAATACTTTATCTTTATATGATTTCTCTTGTTTTCTTCATTCAACCTCAATCCCAATAATTAGTTATTTAAAACATCCTTTTAAAGAAAACGTTGTCAGATGGAGGAACATAAAAAAACTTTTTAAATATTTAAATTAGTCACAAATCAGAAGTTAAATAACTTTGCTTAAGGGTAGAAAAACATTGCTGATTTTAAGAGAACTTCAGCGTAAAAAAACAAGTTTTTAAACAAAACGTTCTCAGGGAGGAAGATAAAATTTCAAAATGTCGAAATGATTTAGAAAAATAAAAAGATGAAATGAAATTCCAAGTGTCCCGACTCAATTGAAAAGTGCGTTCCCTGTATATGCTATCTCCATCCTTCCTTTGTCTCTATTTATAGTCCAATACAATAGTCAGTGTTTACAGACTCCATCTCGATGATAAAAGCCAATCATTCTCATAGCGTTAAAAGGTTGGAGTATAACGCCCTAATTATGGCTCAGTCCAATTCCAAGGAAAGCGCAGATTTCGAGGAGCATTACTCTGTAGATCTGTTTACATCCTCTGGTTGCGCAATTATATTGAGTATCTTGCTCTCTTTGGATGTGTTCAAGGCTTTCCAGAGAAAAGCCCTTTGGATCCCAGGTCAAGCTTTGGTTCTCACTGCTCTCATTATTCAGTTGCTCACTTATGTTGATAATTATTTGGATTTAAATGTAAATTCAGACAACAGGTTCGTAAAAGACTACCAAATGTATTATTTGGTTGTACGTCCATTAATGTTTGATAGCAGAAGAGTTATGATATGTATATTCATTGCTTATTTACTTCCTGGGGTGTTCCGTTCTGAGACTGGTCTCGGAACTGTTTGGGGTGATATCGGAGCATTGGCATTACCTGTTATGTGGCATATGGGTTATGAGGTTTACTTCTTTCGCCAGGAAGCACATGAAGAGAAATCGTGGATTCCTTCTGCTGCTCCTGCTCCTGCTCCTCCTCACCCTGAGTTTAATGGTGATGCTTACACCATATGGCAACTGCATCGAAGTGATAGAGTATGGTTCAGAGCTTCCTACATCACCTTCTTCACAGCCCTTACATTGTTGATTGTGCTCTTGACGTGCGCAGTAATAGCTGGTAAAAGCATTCGTAAGATCATGTCTCAAAAGATTCCACTAGCACTGTCGTGTTGTTGCAATTTTCCCGAAAAGCAAGAGTGTAACATTGAGATTCACGTTCTCAAATGTTTTATTGTCACTCGTGCCTCTCAACCTGACTATGTCATAGCCAGATCTGTTTTTAGTTCATTTGCAGGCATGGTTAACACAGTTTGTTCCGTGTTCATAGTAATTACATGGATATGGAGATTAATAATTATTCCTCGTCATTCCACGAAATTTGTATATTTTCATATTCAGTTTGTGTTCATCTTGATAGGATGTACAGTGCTATTATTCAGATGGTTCACTGCAGTTTTGTATTTTCCCAAGAATGTGTGGTGCTTGTTTCACTTGGAAGATTTCTGGACAAGGAGTATTGTTGATATGAAAAATGATCTGGATGCATATTTGACAGCCAGATTGTTTCGAAAGAAGAGAATTCTTGAAAGAACTCCATTAGAAAGTATTGTTGTGAATTTAATCACGGCCGTTAGGCTACATTCCTTATTTTTAATAATGGGGTTTTGGTTGCTAAAACTTATGGTTTTAGTTAGCAAAGCTTGTTGGTGTTTATCAGACCTTACATTCCGAATGATCAGGCCTTTCATAATGAGCCCACAACAGAATGCCCTATTGTATGGCTTGAACCTGTCAGCACCAGAGCCAGAGACCGATCAATTTTACAAATACAAAGAAGCTTTGGAGATCATAAGAATGCCAGGAGAAATCGCCTACAGCCTGTGGATAGCAAATCTATCAGCCTTTAAGAAAGCGCAGAATAGCATCGATAAAGGCTTTGAAAAGAGTAAAAGCAGTGCAGAATTGATAGCTTTAATGGAATGCGCAACAGGAACGGTGGAAGATGAAACTCCTACTTCTCTGGAAGTGGAAAAGCATTTCAAAGATGTTGGTGTAAAATCGTGGAAGATGAGAGCAGTCTCATCCATACATTTTATGATCTACTTTTATGACCCTGCTGATTCTAAAGTTGTGAAAGATTCTGTCGAAGCTTATTCTCAAGCATGGTGTTTCATGGATTTGGTTGATAGTTTAGATCCACAAGGTCACTTAGTAAGTCTAGCAGCAGACAAGGAATTTGAGACAATTGAAAACATTTGGAAGAAGACTCTTCAAGGTTCTAATGGGTCAAACCAACTACTAGAAAAGAAGATAAAAAGGCCACTCAAACAGCGTATGGATCAGCTTAATGAAGAACTAGCACTGGGCACAGAAAGTCAGAAGACTCGGTGTGAACATATGCTACATGATTCCGAGGACTGGGTGGCAATGGCTGCAAATATAAGCTTATATAAGACATGGAAAGCAATGGATCTCAACTCTAATCCAGTTAATGCAATCCATGATTTAAGATGCTTATTGGCAAACCTTATTGCACATTGCATCGGACAAGAGCTGCACAAAGCCGTGGTAGAAAGGAAAAAGAGATCATGAATGCAGCTTTCGTTGTTGGACAAGTCAAGGCAGTCCGGGAAAAGGTACAAATTTAATAGTGTTAATGTGAAATCTATTATTTGGTTAGGTTGCAGTCGTAAAATATATTACCTTGTGATACTGTTTATCTGTTGGTAAAATTTATTACCTTGTGATAGTGTTTATCAGTGTTTATCAGTTTGTAAAATTTATTACCTTGTGATAGTGTTTATCAGTTTGTAAATTTTCTACTATTGAAATTGTTGGTTATTGTATTGTTCTTGGATTTGTATACCGTGCAAATATACCATTTATATAAAAAGCATGCTGTCAATCAAGAGCAATCTGCGAAACCATAGATAATTCCAGCGAGAACTCATAATTCCTCATTTGCCAGCTAACTGTCGTTCATGATGTGAAGGGACTGTCGTTCAAGCTTTTTCAGATTTAATAGAATTGTAGCCTAATTATAATTGGAACATCTTTACGGTTTCGGCTGCGATTTATACAATAATAAATATTTATAATTTAACGATCTATTTTCAGTTTTGAAATATATCCAGCATCATTCACTGTGAGGCAACATGATAAAAATCAATAAACATTATTTAATTGTTCTTTCTTTTTTTAATGCATTTCGGTTCCTTACTTGTTATGTCCCCGCCTGAGGGGATATATATGAATCGCTAAAGGCGATTATTTGAATTAATTTGTTGCAACTTTAACAAAATCATATAATTTTTGCTATAGTTTGTATTAATTTTTTTGGGGGAATTATTTAAATATTGATTTATCTTGATTTTTATTGGTTTAGATAGGTGACGTAGGCATGAGACTTTGTGCCCCAAGACCCGGCGGCGAGCTTGCGTAAGCATAAAATGATCATTTTGTCATTTTGTCATTAGCTGATTGGCTAGGGGTGACTGCATTCAAAAAGTACTTGCCTTGAGTTATAGATAGCAGGTTTGTTTTAATAGTTACTGTAGTCTGCACTTTCTTGATGTGTGGAAAAATACAATCTCCAAAAAAAAATAATAAATGCCTGGCACTTCTATACCGACAGGTTTAATCAGATATAATCGAATTATAATAAATTCCATTGGAAATTTTGCTCAGTAGCCTTGCGCTACCTGTTTCATATCCTAAAAAGTTGGCAAGAAATTGGCATCAGATTTGACTAATAAAGAAAATGATATAACCTTCTCCCCGAGAATTGATGCCTTTCTATAAGCAGTCAAACTTAGAAAATAATCGGCTGACAAAAAATGTCAAATAGAATATTGGTCATTTCTGGTAGGCTCTCCACCGTGTCAAAAACCTGAGGCGACACTATATAATCAGGGTTTTCAAGTGCAGAACCTCCAATTCCTCGAATATTGTAACATCCTGATGATCTATGTTGTTGCAGGAGTCGTTAACCGCGGTTACATTATCATCTGCCATTGCAGAGTCCTAGTACTTTATGTCATTCAAGGAGTCCAATTCATCTTCAAGAAGCAGTTTGGGTGCCTTGACTTGAGGACGGTACTGAGCATCAGAATACAAATTTATTTCTTGATGTTCAGTACTGGAAGTGGAAGATCTCTTTCTTCCAGTAAAGCACTGAACAATGGCACGAAATTCAGATGCGCTCGTTTCGTTTCGACCATGATTGTAGGGTTTGAGATATGGAATACCCTCACCCTTAGTCCAGCCATGCAGGGATGGAATTTGACTGGTAAATTTACAGATTTTACCGAGACCGTCAAAATCTGGCTTGGAATACAGAAAACGTTTCAGATTTTGATTGTTACCGACAATTTTGACGGGTGTCCGTCATTTGAAATTCCAACCCTGTAGCCATGGATCTTTTTGAATTGCACGACCGACCTCCTGATCTTATCCTTTTAGAAGCCTTCTCCGCCATATGTTTCTGGTAGGTCTGAATGTTGAAAATATAATTTAGATCAGTACTGCGTCGACTATATATAAGTGAAGAGAAGAGAAGCTAATGAACACAACTATATGAAAAAACTTACGGGGGTGCACTATATAAAGAACCCTTGATCTCTTTGAATACACGAGATCCAGAATAACATGTTCGTCGAATATAAACATATAGCTTGTCACTTGCAAGATGTTCGTCTCCTCAAATTATACGGTTGCAGGGAGAAACACTTAGAGGCCATGGAATAAAGCTAGAAAGTTTCAATAATGGAAAGCGAGTTAATCATTGGAGGAAAAAGATGAAATAATGTTTTCCCATATATAAAATTTTAGTTCACGTTTGGCCAGGCAGAAATGGCTTCCTCAGAATCAAAGGCTTTGCCATTCCCAAATACAGTGAAAGTTCCCTAGTTGATGTATTAAATAGTTCGCTCTGGTACAAATTTTGAGTAGACATGCAGCAAGATATGGGGTATTAAATAGTATATATGTCACAATATCTGATGGTGCATACTCCTAGATTGTTGTGGTTTATTGTTTTTCTGATAGATCTATTGTCTTTATCATATCTTCTAAATTCAAATTCAAGCTTGTTGAATCACACTGAAATATACTCTTATCAATTATTTTTATGTTTTTTTACAGACAAGTATATTACTGTTTTATGTTTTTTTACAGACAAGTATATTAGTGATGTAGGTAATCCTTGTGTGCTGCACTTACAGGAAAAAATGGTTCCACCTCCTCGCCCAAAGACGAGGTAACCACGACCCACCTCTTTGGTGCTCTCATAAACCTATGTTATCTACTTATTATTTTGCTTGCAAAAATGAAAGAATCGCCCATGCTTAAGCTACAACAATTTAACTGCTACTAAGCCTAGCTTCTAGCTGAAGGGAGTTACTTCTAATGCATGTGGTTTAAAAGCGTTATACAAACTAATTCCAATCAGTCTTGGCTTGGCATCATCCCAAAAAAAGTGAAAGGTTCAAATATGTCATTATTTTTTATTATTATTCAATAAGCTGTTCAAATAAACTTGAGCCAGAAACCTTATGGAATACACTACAACCCTGCAAGGAAATTGATCGCCAACCTGAGCATTCTCTCCAACTGACAATGCAAGAAAAAATCAGTAGCCAACCAGGCCTCTTGATTAATATATACCAGTGACGGGTAAAGGTAGTTACCACGCCATACTCCACTTGCTATCGCCCGTCGTCCATGTGATCTGACACCTGTTGTGAAGATCCTGCTCAGTTTTTTTAGAACAAATAAATTATTATGTAGATGATTTGACTGACGGCTGGCTTTTTATGGCTGTATTAAAAAGAAGAGCAAATTGTCTCTCCTCGCCTAAAATAGCCAATTTCCTTTTTAGCTCAAATAATTATGAATAAAGCATTTTATTTAAGAAGCAAAACGTTGCATTTACAACCATGCCATGCCTCACTGCCTGAGGGGAATGGCTACATAATATCTTTTGATTCATTGAACAATTCATTTGTTTTGTTCTTTTTGCTTTAAAGGGGACAAGCATATCTAGGAGTAGCACAATTAATGCTCTTATTAAGAGACAAAACACAAAATTGATTAATAATTTTAAATTAATTACTACCTTAAAAAAAGGAATGTAATAATAACCTTCTTGAAAAATCAATTTAAATGTTTGCAAATTGAGTGAAAATGAGTGTTAAAAGGTATTGTGAATGTTAAAGGTGAAGAGATTTTGGGTATCCATTTATAAAGTTAACGAGAGTTATATGTAACATTATAAAAAATAAAAATAAAAAATATTATTTTGATAAGTGTATTGGAAATTTTAATAATATTTATTATTGATTCTTTTAAATATATTTTTTATTTTTATTTTTATTGGAAATTAAAAAAAAATTATAGATTTATTTTGATGTTAAATTTAATATATTATTTAAATTATCTAAATTTTTATGTACGTTGAGTATGTTTATTTTATTTACTTTTATTTGGGACAATTTAATATCATATATATTTTATTTATAATTTATAGGTGATCCAAAATTCTTAATGAACCTATGGAATGGAAAATGTCATATTTTGAATATCACACTTCTTATAATGAACAAAAAATTTACCTACAAAGATGGTATATGGAGTTTTGCCCTCACTTTCATTGCCTTTCTTTTTCCTTTCTACCCTTCCTTTAGAGGATAAGTTACTTTTCAAGCCCAAATGTGCAACTCCAAGAGAGAGGTGGGTACCCTTTTAAAGGGAGCAGTTGGTTTCCAACTCTGATAATGAAGGAATTAACTTAACCACCCAACAAGCATCAGCAATTTATCATCTAGCTAATAAAAATGGTTCATCCCCACTCTGTATTTAGGCTTGTCTTTATGTCTTTCATGGCCTATTTGAGATGTAGCAGTCGTTCTTGCAAATCTGGTAAAGCTCATCCTCACTTTGAATCCATTGAAACAGAACTTGAGTCTCAGAGTCTTCTAAGTAGTCAATTTTCTACCATCCTCAAAAGTATGCCTAGGTAGGCTATAAAAACATTTATTCTATTTTTATTGAGTTTTAATTTTTTGCATAAGCAATTACAAACTACTAGCTATTAAGGATGCAATGTCGGGGACATTGCCACCTCGTGGCTCTTGTTTGATAAGCAATGTGTTTTCCAACTCCAACATCTAATTGGCGCCCATGTATGTCTGGTTGGTTAGTAGAAAGTAAAAAATTAAAACGCAAAGCCTACCCTTAACATTATTATAATATAATTTTATGTTTAAATATAAACAATTCTTTAATAAAACATATCAAATTTATAATTAAAATATGAAAAAATTACAATTAAATAAAAATATATAAATTACAATTAAACTTTACAAAAGCTAAATAGTTTGATGGTAAAGAAAACAATTTGAACATATTGTAGTATATAGACAAAACATAAATGGTTTGAAAGTAAAGAAAACAATTTGAAAATATTGAAATATATAGACAAGTTATCCACACACTTTTATCATTAAAATTAAAATGGATATTGTAACATTTTATTTTATCAAATTATATTTTTAATATTAATTTATATTAAAATAATATTAAAATATGAACCATGCCAATAATATGAATGATTTAATGTTTTGAGAATATTGTATGAACTCTCATTTTTTTCTTTTTAGTTTGTGCTTATCTTTCCAATAATCTATTTTCTCTATGCATTTTTCATTGCTTCCTTCCTCTTCAATATTGCTTTCTTTTATTGCACCCTAAGGTGCAATTGCTAGTTTATTTTATGTAGTAAGCATTACTCACTTCACAACATTAGGCTTAATAAATACATAAGCTATCATAAATCCATCTTAACCTTGATCTTTCAACTATCAAAGTTTGTGTTTCATCTTCTTTACTATCTCTCTTGATGCTTAAATCTATACGTTTAAAATGGTTCTATGTTAGTGTATATATATCGAGCTCATTTAGATCACACAACAATCTCCAATTAGGTTTTGTTGTGATGAAATGTTTAGAGGCATAGCTTCAAACTTATGGAGCATACCAACATCAAAACATATCATTTGTTAAACTTGCATGATAAATATTCAATGCATATGAAGAGAGTGGTGAGTCCGCAGAAGGCAACAACAAGAATATAAATAATTAATCGGTATCAAAACATATAGTTTCGTAAACTTGTATGGTAAATACTCAATGCATATGAAGAGAGTGATGAGCAATTCCTTCCACTAATAGAGAGGGGAAGGCAATCAAAGATGGTGGGATCTAAAAAGGAGAAGCTTAGAAGGATGGCGAGACAAAATCATTCAATATGAGCATAATATTGCATTTTCAATTGTGATGGTGTTAGATCATCGAAGAAGTTGTAGGAAGAATGCTCAATGGAATTTGAGTGTGAAAAGGAGGATGTCACCTAAGGGTTAATCCAAGAAGTTGGGTAGCACTTTTTGCAAGGTGGGGTGTGAAAATTATTTTTGAAAACCCAGATCGAGGTGAGGTATTTTTAAGTGTTTGATCAATATATTCAGAGCTTGCTTGAAAGCATTTAAATAATCCCTTGATTGATGATTGTTTATTGATGCAGAAAACCCTTAATTGAGGTTATGTATTAGGTTAAGAAAACCATTGATTCGGATATAGAGATCAAACTAGAGTTAAGGCCTTGATAAAGCTATAAATCTTGATGGAGGACTAGTTTTTTTATAAAAATATTGAAAACTATTGTGAATAGATTTTTCGGTCATTTGACAAATTGCAAGCCATAACTCTCAATTGAGTGTTCCAATAACCACCCACCTAACTTCCTCCACCACCTTTAGACTTCAATAATGGGATCTAACTCAAGAGGTTAGTTGGATTTTTTTTAAAATAAATATTTCCTTATTTAAATTTAATCAACCAACAATAATTAAATGGTGTCGGATTTTTTTTTGTTTGGATTTTAATTTCTTGTTTCAAATATATCAATCGGTAATGTTAACATTATCATTATTTTTTTCCAACATTGTGTTGTGTTGCAAGCAAAGTTGTTGTTGATTTTTTTCAATGCTCCAGTAATGAATGGAGAATTGAAAATTAATAACCAATTAATGGTACAAAACTAGGATGGTAAACATTATACAACTCACATGTTATTAGGTGGATGTAGAATGAAAACTTGAAAGAAAACTACCTTACTATTAAAGAATACCAATTAAATGGTAGGTAAACCCAACAATAAAAATGTTTTTCACTAATGTTCACACATTGAAATAATAGTTGCAAGTTGGAAAAGGAATAACAACTATAAATACATTGTCTCCATTGAACCAACATTAATCAAGATAGTGACCAAGACATGAACTCCAGAATGCACCTTTCATAGTGCAAGTCTATAGGAATTAACCAATATAAGAGTAGTTTTGTCATTTCATATTGCATGATATCTTTGTAATGACATAAACCAAGTTGAATTTATCTAATCTCTATGGAAAATATCTAGCATCATGCACAAAAGGGTCATTTTGTATGATAACAAGTTCTTCTAGCCTTGCTTTAACCATGGTTCCTTCCTTCAATTCTCTAAAATGCCACATATATACTTGCTCATTAGATCCTTTAACATGTATTGTTTGGCCTTTCGCATAAATTATGTATCCTTGTCATGCATTCATTGTCATCTTACATATGTTATTTATTGAGAGGGACAAATTTGAAGATGAATCCCCTCAACTTTCATTAAACAATGGTATACTGAGATCCACTCTGTATTAATTGTTAAATTTCATGAACCATAGATATACAAGACAAAATGAGAGCTATCTGAAAAATAAGTATGCAGTGGAATTATCAAATCAATGTAAATTGAACAACAGATTCATGACAAAAATTTCACACAAATCGGACAAGTATTGCTCAGATTATTATAACATTAATCTTCATTGATTAATCAGTAATACAATGGTAGTACAATAATAGAATTTGAATATTGTGGATAGGATTCGAATCTACCAATTCTAAAACTCTTTAGCTAACTCGGTGTGGAAAAATCACAGCTGGAGCTCACTAGTTTAACTTTGGATGTCTAAATCAATCTACAATCACTTAACTAATGAGGTAAGTGGACAAAAGGCACCACTCTCCCTGCATGCATGCAAAACTGACGTTGGGATAACTGATAGTAACTAGAACATAACTCAGCATAATTTCTTACTTACCAAGGTCTACTAAAGGAGACCACTGGTGGCACTTAGAGTGGGCTCCTATAATGTAGGGATTTGTCCCAAAGGTGCATACACCCATGCATCCAGATGCAGTAAATGCCAGATAATTGATAGGTGTGTCCCCCATACTCTACTACAGTGATAATAACCTCCTAAGTTAGGAAAAATGACCAAATAGACTATGTTGGATAAAGGAGGATTAATTAATCCCAACACCCCCGCTTAATTCTAACTTTGGACAACTTGGGCCCTGGAAACTAGGCCAAAATTCACCTATACAAACTAAATGAATTAAAATATTGTTGAATAAAATAAGGAAAATGGGGAAAACATCATGGGAAACAACCCCCCCCCCCCCTCAAAAATAAGCAGGTAATCAAGAAATAATGAATCAAGCCGTTACAACGAGAAGTGATCTGAGGTAAACAAATCTCTTTGTTGTGAAGGACTTGGTAAAAATATTTGCAATCTGGTCCTCTATAGGGAAGTAATGGAGTATGATAGGCTTGTCATGCACTAGTTCCCAAATGTAATGCATGTGAAATTCAATATGCTCTATCCACTACTTCTGGACTAGATCACTAGATTTATTTAAGGTACTTTGGTTGTCACAATAGATGTCTACTGAAGGTGGAGTGCGAATCCCAAACTTTGTCAAGATGCCATGCATCGAAACTGCCTGAATAGTTTCATTCACAACAACCACCCCCCGCGCCCTATACTCTAGTTCTACTAAAGAGAGTACAAGTGTTGCTTGCTTCTTAGTGGACCAACAAATTGGCCCAGATCCCAACATAAACACAAAACCTGAAGTGGATTTTATATCATTACCATCTCCACCCCAATCTGAATCTGTGAAGCCAATGAGATCTAACTATGCATCAACTGTATAATGGATCCCATAATCTCTAGTACCTTGAACATAGTGCAAGATGCACTTTGTTGTCTTCTAGTTTAGCTCATGTGGCTCCTGCATGTATCTAGCGGGAGCACTCACAACATAGGTATATCTAGTCTTGAATGTGCCAGGTATAGAAGGATCCCAATGAGTTGTCTGATAAGAGTGTTGTCAACCAATGGTGTAGAACCACCTTCTTCTAGCCTGATGCCAGATAGGAAGGAAGAAGGGGTTGCTTTACAGTATTCCATGTGGAATATTTTAAGAAAATATGATGAATATCTAGACTGTGAGATCATGATTCTCGAAGTATTTTGACTTACTTCGATACCAATGATTGTATTAATAGTCCTAGATTCCAGGAAATATGTGGAAATCCAGCTGCTATGATTCCAGGGAGCAATGCTATGATTCCAGGAATTATGTGGAAATCCAGCTGCTTCTGGTGCAACCATGGAAGTCTCAGAGGTTTTTTGTTGGCATGAACATAGGATCTGATACCATGTAAAATTTCATGAAGGATAGATCTATAAGAGAAAAATGAGATTTATTTGAAAAGAAGTATGCAATGGAATTATCAAATCAATGTAAACTAAACAACGAATTCATGACAAAAATTTCACACAAATCAGAAAAAATAATAGGTCCTGACACAGTTGAGGGATTTGCAAAAAATCCCTACAAATTTTTTTGACATCGTATTTAAGTGCATGTGATCCCATTCATGAGATCCTGACACTTTGAATTTCTTGACTAGTGGCTCTTGACCACTCCTTGCTTCGAATGGAGGAAACCCCTTCAAAATTTTGTGTGGAACTTGATTAATTGTAGGAGAAAAAGTTGTAGATCTAGAGTATCAGAAGGAATTCTAGAGTTCTTCTTCAAGAAGAACTTGATTTGGTACAAGTTCTCCAATGGATAGTATAAAATTGTCGATCACCTCTTCTTCTAGGCTAGTAAAAGGGTCTCCCTCGACAGAGGGGTGGACAATGGATGTGCATGTCCTTGTAGACCATATGTTGTGAATATTATAGGACCTATTTCATCCTCTCAAGGGATGTGAATATATCTTTGTAGGGCATATGTTGTGAAGCTTATGGGCTTCCTTCAGCCTTCATAAGAATGGATCCCTGTAAAAACTAGTATGCCAACTATTTAGCACCCATACAGGTTTAATACCATGTAGAATTTGAGCATGTATATATGTATATATACTAAACAAGATAGCAATATTGTGAAAGATATAAATAATCTACAAATTCATGCAATAAATGTGTTACACATTAATCATCACACAAAATAGAGAATTCAATAACATGAAAGAAATAGAATGGGGTATTACATTAAGCTTCAATGAATGAAAAGAGCAACAATAAATGAGGAAGGAAAATTGAATCAGGGTAGGAGTGATTTCTAATTGTTCATGCACTACAAGAAGTGCTAGTGAGGCTTAATTAGATCCAAAAACCCTTAGTCGTGCACACTCCAAACTGAGTTACAATGAATCTAGAATTCCCAATCACTAGCTCTAACTGAATGAGGCACATGCAACTAAGTGCATGCACATGCATGAGGAGAAAATAAAAATAAAAAAAACTCAAGGAGGGCACTACTTTCTCATAATAGCTAAAATAATGTGCATGAAGTCCCTAAATAGTGGAGTAAACTACCCATAGTCACTCCACAACTCTAACTTGCAATGGAGGAGCATAAAATTGAGGAAAATAACCCCTAATTAAAGGAATTCAACCTCATATGCCAAAACAGACTTCGGAAGTTCTAAAAATAACCGATTATACCTTTTATAGCTTTGAAGAAGCTTCAAGGTGACTGAGGTAGTCAAATTGAAAGGGGATTGGCCCACTACAGTCATGAAGTCAATATATAAATCACTAAGTAGGATAGTGATGCTTTGGAGAGTTTTTTTTTCTCAAACAATGTCGTTATAAATGGTGAAAAATTTAATATATGGAATGACAACATTCTTGGGTATCATACCCTCCCCACCAATCAAGAACTCAAATTTCTAGGAACCCCTTTTCAAACAATACAGATTGGAGTTATGAAGGACAAACCTAAAAATTATGGAATATGGAACGATTACAAAATCATCTTTAAGAAAGGTGTAAAAATATTCAACAACAACTTGCTAAAGTGGCGCCTATAAAGACAAATCTCCAAGATTGAAGAGGGTGGGGGGGAGGACAATTTAAAATGATACATAATACAAATCAAGAAAAGAAGTGTGCTAACTCAGTCAACTATATGGAAAGAAATTAATCAAAAGTGGATCGTTTCCTAAAATAAAGTTCTTCAGTTGGCTAGTTATTCACAAGAAGATTCTTATTGTAGAAAATTTGCATAAAAGAGCCATCGCAGTCCTTCAAAATGTCAACTATGCAAAACAACATAAGAAATCTCCAATCATCTCTTCATGGAATGTGAATTCACAATTTTGACTTGCATTTATATGATAACAAACTTAAACATCCATGTTAGAACTCCAAAAGGCTAGCAAAAAACATTCTAAAACTAGTACAAGCAATATCTTAAATCCTTTTAAAATAAACCTCTCATTAAATGGATATGGAATAATATGCCATACTACATATGTTGATAACTCTAGTTGGCTCATAATAAACAAATTTTCAAGAACAAGGAAACCAATGCTAGGAAAGTTGCATCCCAAGACTAGAGAATGTTATGAGAGGTATTATGAGAGAAAGGCTACATCAACCAAAATATTTCAACTCTCTTCAAGATGTCAACTATGCAAAACAAAATAAGAAATATCCAATCATCTCTTTCTAGAATGTGAATTCATAGTTTTTACCTGGTGGTATATGATAGAAAACTTAAACACCCATGTTAGAACTCCAAAAAGATAGCCATAAATTTTCTTAACCCGGTACAAGTAATATCCTAAATTCTTTCAAAATAAACTTCTCATTAAAAGGATATGGAGAGCTATGGCATACTTCATATGTTGAAAACTCTAGTTGGCTTGTAATAAAGGAATTTTCAAGAACGAGGAAACCACTGTTAGGAAGGTTGCATCCCAAGCATAGAGAATGCTAAGTGAGGTAACATGAGAGAAAGCACGCAATGACCAAAATCTTCCATGTTTGAAATTATAAAAGAAAATATGGATTAGGGGAATCCTTCAATATAAACCTCCTTTCAAACTAATGAGAGGCCACAAACTTGGCTCTCATCAATATTGGAAACTCATAATAGCAAAAGAAGAACTTGGATTGCATCGGTAACCGAGGAGCCAATACACCTTATTTTTGGATGGAGACTTTAAAGGTGATCCTAAGGTGGCAGGACCAAGGGGGTGCTTTGTGACCCTGAGGGAAATGAGGAAGAAATATATACCTAGGGTCTAGGAGTGACAACTAAAAACCAAGTCGAAATGCCAACACCATGGACAAGACTTCACATTGTGAACAAAGGGAATCAAAGTGTTGACAGTGGTTGGAGACTCCCTGGTCACCATTAGGCACATACAAGAAGGAATTATTCCAAGAGACACTCACCTAATAAGAATAATTTTACGCATCCAAACAATAATGAAGATGTTCAATGAGATCCATAGTTTCAATGTCTATCAAGATCTCAACAAGATCATCAACATTGAAGCTAATCTAAGCAATCATCTAAGTACAAGAAAATTTATTGAAAAAGTGAGAAAGGAAGGGTATTTTTTTATCCCCTAGGCACCTTGTTCCACCTCCTTGTCATATGATAAGCACGTAAACCATGGGATCCATCAATCATTGTAAAGGATCCATTGAGAATGATCAAGAGATAACTCACACACCCCACAATGCATTCAAATCTCATTGTAATCAAGATGAATTAATGACAACCCTTTCTCCTATACGCAAGGCATGTGGGACTTTATTACCTATTCAACATTTTAGTTGTCAACTCTGTCTTCCCTACAATTCTGAGGGATTGGTAATGGTGAATAGCGAACACAAGCTCCAAACTATGCAAATAGTTTTGAACGTGGCTACTTCCAAGCTCATTGTTGTTTCAACAAGTTTAAGATACAGTGACATGTACATCTACCTTATTCTTCTAATTTTGTTCATGGTTTCGTTGCTTCTCAACTCAATTGCCTCATTTGAATCCAAATTAGTTGTTGGCTTCATGCAGTCCTCAAAGTGCAATCTAGCTTTGCTAATTGTGTGTGTCTAGTCACTAGTTATGTCAGTTGTGTGTCTAGTTCAATTGGATATGAGTCCAACCCAATTGGTAGTGTGTGTACATATTGTAAAGTTGACCAGATTCCTCATGGGTGGAATATTAATCCTCAATACTCTTCCCTAGTAAAGTTTTGGACCTTTTTATTTTTCAGTTTGAGTCATTATGTTAAATTTGGGTATAATCTATTGAAATCGAACACAAGAACTACTATTCCTTTAAATTTAAGGAGGGTTCCCCTAGCTTTGTGTGTTGTCAAATGCATTAAAACCTCTGGATCATAGCTCTTAGCCTTCTCTGGCATAGATCTTCTCTGGTACATTATTTTGGTTTTATAATCTGTCAAAAAGTCATGAGTAAATTTCGAAAGTTGAGCTTAGAGTTGATAACATCAGCATCAACAAAAAATCAGCAAGGGTCCCAAAAACAACTTCTTGACAACATTGGCAAAAAAAATCAGAAAAAGAATAAAAAAACCACAACAAGCACTAAAAAATACAAAATAAATTCATTTTTTCAATTCTTTAAGCATATTAATTTACAAGAACTTCAAATAAACAAATTGGCACATAAATATAGGAAAAACATTGATATATAAACAAAATGTAGTGGATGTAAAATCAAAATTAATGCATCAAAGTCAATGCTAAAGCCTCAACCTTGATAGTTTTCCAATAAAGGACTCAAAAGTTGACAACCAAAAGAAAATGACATCACATATATAAATGTATCTCATAATCATGAGTTAAGACCATGGTCTACTAGGAATTTGTAGCATATGATTAAGAGGAGAGGATTTCAGGTAGGTATATAGTCAGTAGTCGCATAAATGAAAAGGTTTTCCCTCTTAGCTATGTTCATAATCCCTTTGAGTTTCTCAAAGCTTCCATTGGAAGTATCTTATCCATGCCATGAATACAAACAACAACTAAAATCTAAACCCTAGATCCATGAGGATGAATGTATATATAAGATCCTAATATTTTTTAGTCTTTCCAGTGCACAATATTGTTGCAAAACCTGAAGGTGGCAATGATTTAAAGTGTGGAAGACAATAATTGAAGTTATGGCTTTAAGCTTAAAAACTTCATTTTTTATGAACGATGGTTTTGGTTTGTTCATGACGGTAAACACTATTAGTTTTTCAACATTAAGCTAGCATTATTAGGATCTTTAACTGAGAGAATAACAAGCACAGTACTCAAACACAAGAGACAATGAACACAATGTTTTTCCTCGGGGAAACCATAAATGGAGAAAATCCTGCAACTTCCTCATAGATAGAATCAACATCAAAATAGAAAATCCCAAAACGATAAGTGATCTCCGACAGCAGTATCCTTCTTCTTATCTAGCCCCAGTGTCTTCTCCTTCCTCAACTATGCACTACACTTGAGTGTGTATGAGTTGTGTGATAAATAGAGACTCCAGTTCTCTATTTATACTAATCTCGGCATGACTAAAACCCTACTAGGGCTGACCTCTACTACGAGAGTATAATAACCCTAGTGCCCTGGAACTTCGGGGACTTTAACCCTTAAACAATCAGAGGGTTACCCACTATGACTTGACAGGATCATCTCATCAAGTCTGGATCATCTCATCTAGATCACTTGACCTAGATCATCGAGTCTGGATCATCATCACAATTGGATCGTCACCTAATCTGGATCGTCATCAAGTCTGGATCATCTTGTCTGGATCATCTCATCTGGATCACTTGATCTAGATCATCATCAAGTCTAGATCATCATCATATGCTATCTCATAATGGTGCTATCTCGTTTCTTCTCGTCATAGGAATTTCTACAGATTCAATCCTGTAGGCCTACCCTTCATGTAGGTCTTCATCAACGCTTATATCTAACACTTAAGTCAGAATGGCCCACCCAGCTCTTACATTTGACCTCATCTTGTCAGAAAGGCACGCATAACACTCACATCTGACCTCATCCTGTTAGAAAGGCCCAGCACTCACATCTAACCTCATCTTGTCATAAATTGTTAGCACTTATATCCGACCATGTGCAAGCACACTGCATCAGAAAGGCTCTGCACTTACATCCGACCTCATCTTGTCAGAAAGGCACAGCACTTACAGTTGACCGTGCTCAAAAGCACTACATCGACAAGGCTCAGCACTTACAAACTGACCATGCACAAAGCACCGCATCAGAAATGGCTCAGCACTTACAAACCGATCATGCATGAAGCACCGCATCGAAAAGGGCTTTGCACTTACAAACCAACCATGCACGAAGCACCACATCGGAAAGGGCATGCACTCACATCTAATCATGGAGGAACTAATCCTACCATCGCATCAGAATGGCCCTCAGTCCCAGACTGAGCTACCTGGTAACTGACCAGGTGCCTCCATTCCTAGAATGGCAGTTGCCCTTACATCTGACCTACTCGTCAGAATGGCCAACACTCACATTTGACATGGGAGGAACTTAATCCTTTAACCATGATAGAATGGTTCAGCCCTTACATTTGATCAAGTGGAAACACATCCCTCTATCACATCAAAATGGATTCTCAGTCCTAGACTAAGTTTTCCTGGTAACTGACCAGGTGCCTCCATTCCTAGAATGGCAGTTGCCCTTACATCTATCCTACTCGACAGAATGGGCAGCACTCATATCTGAAATGGAAGGAACCAATCCTCTCACCATGACAGAATGGATCAGCCCTTACATCTGACCATGGAAGGAACCAATCCTCTCACCATGTCAGAATGGTTATGGGTCTCATCACTTTCTCTTGGAGGAAACCTCGATCTGGAGAACACCAAGCTTCTCCTTGAGTACTCGAACTTCATCCTAGCCAATGGCTTCGTCAATACATCAGCTATCTGTTCCTCCGTCACAACATACTGGAGCTTCACTACTCCCCTCTGCACCATATCCCTGATATAGTGATACTTGATCTCAATATGCTGCGACTTGTCATGGAACACTAGATTCTCTGACAACTTCATGCAACTTTGGTTGTCACAGTGTATACAAGTAGCATCCAATTGGAGATAAAATATATCAGACAATAGCTTCCATAGCCATACTGCCTCACAACTAGCTGAACAAGCTGCGACAAAATCTGCTTCAGCTGTACTCAGTGCCACACAAGATTGCTTCCTGCTAAACCAAGAGATCACACCTAATCCCATACTGAAGCAACATCCTGAAGTGCTCTTCCTATCGATGGCACTACCTGCCCAATATGAATCAACATAACCCTCCAGGTTAATTTTCTGATTCGACTCATACTTGAGCCCATAATCAACTGTACCCCTCAGGTATCTCAGAATATGCTTTGCAGCAATCAAGTGAACATTTCTTGGATCTGTTAAGAATTGGCTCAAAGTGTTCACAACAAAGAAAATTTCTGGTCTCGTGTTTGTCAGGTACATCAAGGACCCAATCATCTAACGATACATCATAGCATCAACCGACTCTGATGAAGCATCACTCAATAGCTTCAGGTTTGATGCCATAGGTGTGGCCATAGCCTTGCAGTCGATCATCCCAAACCTCTTTAGGATCTCTACTGCATACTTCCCCTATCCAAGGAAGATTCCATCCATACTTTGCCACACTTCCATACCTAAGAAATAATCCATCATACCCAAGTCCTTCATTTCGAACTTGGCAGCAAGCTTTCTCTTCGTATCAGCAATCAACCCATCCATACCTGTTACAAATAGATCATCTACATACAGTAGAAGCATCATTGGGTTTCCATCTTCAATCTTGTAGTACAGGTTGGAATCTGCTTTACTCTTGGTAAAGCCCAAACTAGATAGAAAGCTGTCAATTCTGCCGTACCAAGTCCTAGGTGCCTGTTTCAAACCATACAGAGATTTCTTCAATTTGCATACATGAGACTCCCTGTCATGTGTCTCGAAACTGAGTGGCTACTCCACATACACTTCCTCTTCTACTACACCATTCAAGAAAGCAGTCTTGACATCCATCTGGTGTATCTTCCATTTCATCACTGCAACTAGAGCTAGTACTGACATGATGGAAGTGTATCTGGCTACAGGTGCAAAGGTTTCTTCATAAACTATTCCTTTTTTCTGAGAGAAACCCCAAGCCACAAATTTTGATTTATATTTTTCAATGCTACCATCTACAGCATGCTTGATCTTGTAGATCCATTTGGAAGTTACAACTGACTTCCCTTCTAGTCTTGGGACAACATCCCAAACATCCTTCTTCATGATCAATTGATATTCTTCGATCATAGCATCCTTCAATTCTTTCCATTCTGTTGCTTCTTCATAACTGGAAGGTTCTTTGTCAATGAAATCACATAGTAAAGCTACATACCTAGAGCAGGATTTGGTCCTCTTTCTTTCTCTGTGATTCTCTTCTGGAGCCCCATATCTTTCCACACCTTGGATAAGTTATCATACCCAAGCAGGTTTCCTCTTATGAGGATTCTTCTCCAGAGGTGGATTTACAGGTCTTTGTTTTTCTTCAAATTCTCGATCTTCTTCTTGAATTTATTCATTCATGGTTGTGTCATGAATTCTGGGTGCTTCCTCTTCTTCAGGTTCTTCAGCGAGTCTCTTTCTAGATTTGTTGTAAGCTATGTCTTCATCAAATGTCACATCCCTGCTGATGTCAATCTTATTTTTTCTTGGGAAATAGATTCTGTAAGCCTTCGAGCTTTCAAAGTATCCCACAAATATACCCTTCTTTCTTGAAGGATCTAATTTTGTTCTCTTCTCTTTTGGAATGTGTATGTACACAGGACAGTTGAATATTTTGAGATGGCTGACTTCTGGTTTCTTGCCAGAGAAGACTTCTTCAGGAGTCTTTTTCTTGAGTACTCTATGTGGAGTACGGTTATGTACATACATCGTTGTTCTGGCAGCTTCATCTCAAAGATTCATAGGAAGATCTTGATCATGAAGCATAGCTCTTGCAGCTTCCATGATAGTTATGTTCTTCTGTTCCGCAATCCCATTTTGTTGTGGATTATAAGGAGTGGACAAATCTCTCTTAATCCCTGATTCTTTACATAGCTCTTTGAATTCATTTGAAGTGAATTCTCTGCCATTATCTGATCGAAAAGTATTGATCTTCTTTTCAGTGTGGTTCTCAATCAAGGCTTTGACTTCCTTGAATTTGTTGAATACTTCATCTTTGTTCTTCATGAAGTAAACCCATGTCTTCCTAGAAAAATCATCAATAAAAGAAACATAATATGCATAACCGCTTAGTGAGCTTGATGACATAGGACCGCATACATTGGAGTGGAGGATTTCCAAGATTCCTTTTTCTTTGCTTTCACTACTTGGAAATGTATTCTTTGTGTTCTTTCCCTTTGCACGTCCTTTGCAGACCCATCATGTTTTGCTTGCATTTCTATAAGACCTTCAACAACTTTGCTTGTAAGAGGTAGTGCTCTGTAATGCACATGTGCAATCCTTCTATGCCAAAGTTCATTTGGCTCTACTGTGTCATGGACCAAATCTTGTTCTGGATGGCCCTTCAATTTGTACAAACCTCCTTCTTATTCACCAATCACTATTGCATCATCAATAGTCTTTCCTTTTGGCCACATGATGGCTTGACCATCTATGAGTGCAACCCTCATTCCTTTTGCATCCAATGCTGATATGGAGAGAAGGTTCTTCTTGAGTCCTGGCACAAACAACACTTCCTTCATTGTTATAGACTTTCTAGAGTCTAGCTTATAGGAATATTTCCCACTACCTTTTATTGGATATTGGTAGTCATCTCCTAGCTTCACCTTGTGAGGTGATTCATGTTCTGAGAGTTTCACAAAGGATTCCTTAAATCCAGTCATATGTTTGGAAGCCCCACTATCTATAAGCCAATCATTACTTCCATGAGTAATGTTACTTGTGAGAGAGGAGATCAAAACATATTCATCCTCACTTGAAGAATCTTCACTTTCATATTTGGTTCTCTTTGATGAAGGTTCATCATCCTCTGCAGCATGAGCATGATGTCTTTTCTTGTGTCCCTTCTTCTTATGAGAGCTACTTTTGTTCTTAGGACAATCTCTAGCAAAGTGTCCTTTTTCATCACATGTATAGCAAATGTACATAGACCTATCTCTAGGCTTTCTAGAGTTATTTCTATGATGAGAGTACTTACTTCTGTGATGGTTGGATTTGGACTTCTTGGATTGTACTGTGAGAGCTTGATCTTCACTTCCCATCTTTTCTTCTCGAGCTGCTATCTGAGCTTCTTCTTGAGAACATTCTTCCCACAGTCTGTTGAACTTGACCAACTTCTTTCTAGCACAGATCCCTTGAAGGAAAGAGTCCCATGTCCTGGGGAGACCATTCAAGGTGGTCATCACAATTTCTACATTCTCCACTTCTTCATCTACTGCTTCCAATTGTTCCTTGATCTGAGAAACCCTTGTGAAGTAAGACTGGATGGTCTCTGCATTCTGGATCTTCACATTCTTCAGTTGATTCCTCAGAGTCATCTTCTGCTTTATGTTCTTCCCTTCAAACAATTTGGTTAGGGCATCAAACATAGCTTTAGGTGTCTTGAGGGAGGACACCTATGGGATAAGGTGATCCTTGATAGAATCAGCAATTATCCTCTTTTCCATAACCATCTTCTTCTTATGTAAGGCCTTAGCCTCATCTCCCTCTGGAACTCGAAGCTCCTCATGGATGTAGGAGTGTAACTCATTTTCTTCCAGGACGAGGGAGATCCTATAATTTTAGGCTCGAAAGTTATCAGCTCCCTCAAGCTTTTCATCAAGCTTGGTATGATGAGACATCTTAAACTGAGAACCTCAAATGGAAATACAAAAGATTTAAATCTTACCAGGTCAAGATGTCGGATATGGATTTGGAGCTAAAATCCTGCAGTATTGGATTAGGAGCAAATTAGGGTTTTTCTTTTCCAGAGTTCTGTCCACCCAAATGCCTTGAAATTTATCCCTAACTTCGAATTTAGGGATGAGATCAATCCAGGCCTGGGCTCACTGAAAAATTCTTCTTCTGTGAAAAGCCCTAATTTTCAGCAGTAGTGTCGGGTCCAAAACTGAAAAACCTCAAAATTGGATTCTGCTTCAACAGAAAGATGCACCCTAAGGAGGAGAGTTATTCCACCTTACTTTTTCTGAAAATCTGTGGAGGAAGATCCACAAACTAGGAAGCCCTAGTTCCCATAGCTGCATAGTGTCTTCTTCTCAGGTTAGCTCTGATACCATGTTAGTTTTTCAACATTGAGCTAGCATTATTAAGATCTTTAACTGAGAGAATAACAAGCACAGCAATCAAACACAAGAGACAATGAACACAGTGTTTTTCCTTGGGGAAAACATAAATAGAGAAAACCCCACAACTTCCTCAGAGATAGAATCAACACCAAAAAAGAAAATCCCAAAACAGTAAGTGATCTCCGATAGCAGTATCCTTCTTCTTATCTAGTCCAGTGTCTTCTCCTTCCTCAACTATGCGCTACAATTGAGTGTGTATGAGTTGTGTGATAAATAAAGACTCCAGTTCTCTATTTAAACTAATCTCGGCATGACTAAAACCCTACTAGGGCCGAACTCTACTAGGAGAGTCTGTTTGTGCCAGAAATTGTTTCCATACTACAAAGAAACAAGCGAACACAATCTCAAATATTCAATCAAACAAAACTAGGTTTTTAGGGTTTTTGAAAGGTTTTTATAGTAGTGAAGTTTGGTGACAAGAGGGAATACATTCATAATCCAAATAGGAACTAAATCACAAGTAAAGAATAACTGATATGCATAATATAATAACCAGGTATCCAATAGAACATAACATTGAAGTTCATTCACAACTGACAAGCACTACAAGCATACAAACTATAAACCAGCAATGAAAGTATCAATTGTGTAGCTAAACAAGCTAAAAATGAAGCCAAAGAACAGACTGAAGGGTAATATGGAGCATATATTTCATTATCAATTCATCAAATACACATGAGAGTCAAGTACTTAGCTTTATCAATAAGTCAGGAGACCTCCTCTAGCCATCCAAAAGTCCAACCCTTTGTTCTCTTTGTGACCTTCCTAAATATTGTTTTTTCAAAATTCAGTTAGAGCCAAAACCCTAATTGTTTTTAGCCTACCCATCGATAGGGTATTATCAACATAATAATTACAAAAAATAAAGTATTTCTCAAAAACATAACAAGTAACTGCTTTAGCTAACAATGCTCATAGATCTTTGGCAGCTTCTGCTAACAAAGCTATCCCCTCTAAGGCTTGGGCCTTCTTCCTAGCCTTCTGCTGCTCTTCTTGCATGTCTGTCATTCTTTTTGTAAGCTCTTCATTCTGTTGCTGTAGATTTCTGACAGTCTGTTTTAATCCTGCAAATTTCAGCTTTGTACTTCATTTCCTTTTTTAGGCTTCTTTGGAGACTGCTATGAGTTCTTGGTAATGATTGTTAACCTCTTCTAAGTCTTCCTTGAGTCTTCTTTTAGCTATGATCAAACCATCATTTGTTTCTTGCATATACTCTATTTGATGTTTATACTGCTTGATGGTTCTTTGCAAATTTTCCTTTTCTGAATCAAATGCCTTGCCTCCTGTTGTACCCTATAGCTCACCAGGTAGCCATGGGATGTTCAGCTTTCTGAAGATTTCCTCATCCTCAGGCAGCAGCTCTGTAGAAGTCTCATGAACACTTGGGTTTTCTTGATTATCTGCTTTAGCAGGAGCATTTTCATCCATCAAAAGCTGGTTTTTTGAATAAGAAATCTCTGTTTCATCTTTTTGCTGCTCCTTCAACAGTTTACCTCGTATCTCTAAAAACACAGCAGATAATTTAGTCTCAGTGAGGCTAGATTCTTCTTCTGTCTTCAATGGTTTCTTTCCTTTGCTATTACCTTTTCTAGATTCTAGCTTTTCCTCTGAGGAAGAAGTATCAATCATAGTTATCCCTTCTGTCTTTAACCTAGGGTTTAATAGCTTCTTCATGTTTAGCCTCAATTTGTTTTTGGGCCTAGTTTTAAGTCTCCAGCCTGGAGTAAACTCTCCCACCATTTTTAAACTTTTGCCTTGATGCATGATAGAGGTAAATTCTTTAACTTTAATTTTCTTCTTCTTTGGTATTACTGTCTTATCCTCCTGACTGTAGAACTCCCTTTATATGCCAACCCTAGTCTCAGCATTGACAGTCAACTCATCCCCTTCCAATAAGTATGCTTCATCTTCAGACATGATGGTAATGGGGATTTGTTGTTGAACCTTAATACTTTCTTGATCTCCTGAAACCTTCTCTGTGAAAGTAATTTTTTCATCCATGAGTGTTTCTGCTAGTGCTTCATTTTGAACAGGCTGGGTTTCTTTGTGGATAAACAGCAAACTTTTGTTTTCATTGTCAACTGGAGGCTGTTGAGATTCATAATATCCTTTTGAAGGTTCTGCCACTTCCTCTAATTTTACACATTCTTCATCTTCAGTCTTCACTTTTTGTCTCAATTTTCTAATTAGGGTTTGTCCCTTATCCACCTGCTTTCTGGTAGGCTTTCCTTCCTCGTTATTATGGAACCCATACCAAAAGATAAAGTAGTCCCAAGTCTTTCCTTCCTTCTGCAGAATAGTGTTAATAATCAGTTTAATTAACCCATGATGAAAGATAGATTGACTTGTGTGATTCTAATGCTCTTTAATCATGCTTGACATTTTCTGCAAACTCTTTAACAGGAAGAAAGGGAGACTCATCCTTGATTCACCAGCAAGGTGTTGAAGGAACCTGAAATGATACTTGAAGACAAAAGCATACCTCCCTTCACATGTAATGTATCTTTGTATAACCTTGATAGGATCTACCCACTCAGCTCTAAAATTATGGATGGGCACTCCTTTTCCCCAATCTAGAATAATGCCAGGCAAAAGATATCTTTGGGCACTGAAGGTAAATGGCACCTTTTTGAACCAGAGCTCTCCTTCATTCTTGACCCTTGTTGCTTCAACCACCAAATCTACAGTTAATTTTAACTTCAGAGTATCAAATGATACTATATCTTTGTTATAACATTGAGCAAATCTATGAGAAACTTCAGTATTATATCCATCAATCTTCTTAAAAAATTTCAACCATCCAGCATTCTCAAAGAGTTCAGCACACCCCGGAAATTTGTCTATCCAATTCAGCTTAGTGGGCTCAGCCCTGTTAGTCTTCCCACTCATCTTCATCTGCTTTCCCCATGCTTGATGATGCTTCTATGTGATTTTCAGAATCTGCTAGTGACTTAACAACCTATTTTCCTCAGTTTTTCATAGTTTTGACAGTCAGTTCTCCCTTGAATTTTCCCTGGATGATTTTCCTCGATTTTTAATAGTCAATTCTATTACCAATGCAAGGAATGTTTTGTACAGAGCTTAGGTAATTTAGGTCAATCAGAGCACCAAAAATCTTTAACAGAGCTGCTACTAAAACTTTACTAATAAAAAAATTGTTCATCTGGACCTTTTAGACCGATATTTCAGCATTGGGAGTTTGTTAAATACATGAGTTTATGTTTTCTTTTAACAATTTAACCTTATAAGGATTAATAGAAAAATCCCCAATTTAACAGGCCACAACCCAGGTCACGCGGAATACCTCACTCCCAGCTGCTGCAGGTGTTAAAAATTGATTCTTGGACTAGCTGAACGTCAAATTGAATGCTCTAGGTGTCCTCAAGTCTTCAGCTTACTTCCAACTGTCGCGCTGCGAAGCCCTAAATTCCTTCTTCAACTGCCAATTCCTGATTCTTTAGCAATGTGTCTTCATTCCACTTCTCCACCAGCTTCGTAATGCTTAACCTGAGAACCTCTTTCCCGTCAATCTTGCCTCAATCCAATGTCTGTCATGATTTGCCAAGCCCTAACTTCTGACTGCCACGATCTCCCTCACGTCATAGCGAACACCTATTTTCATGATTATCTTTGATGAAACATGTATCAAACCTGTCTACACATGTGATTATTCATCCAGGAGCGAAATCATTGGAGAATTTGGCGTAAAAAATGACAAATTTTGCACCCGCGATTTTCTTGTAGCGCGCCAGTGTAAAATTTTAACCGTTGCGCTACAAGAAAGTTTAAAAATCAAATTTGGTGCTATTTGACCATTAATTCAACTTTAAATAAGGTTTATATGGTAAACCTTGATCTTAGTGTTTATTTGTGAAACCTTTAATCAACATATATCCTATAAAACCCTTCAGAACATAAGAAAAACAAAAAATGATGGAAACCTAATGGCATAAACCCAAAAATTGCACTCTAAACCAAAATTTGCTAGAAGTAAACGAATAAGTAAGCTTCAAAACACAAACAAAATGGAAGACTAATGAAAACAAATTCATGACTTAACAAAGTCTACTAACCCTAGTGTCCCGGAACTGCGGGGACTTTAACCCTTAGACAATCGGAGGGCTACCCACTATGATTTGACAGGACTTGTTTACATTATAGATCCTCCTGATCGAAACATCGGGGCATGACAACATGACTCAATTACATAATAGATACATCATGGAATAAACATTGGGTTGCAAGAAATGAGATACATAGATGAATACATTTTGAAGTTACAAATACATCAACAAACACCCCCCTCATTCCCCAACAATTGCAATGATACATAAATCTTTAAAAGTTTTAAAAAAATCCACACTTCAATAGAGTCAAAAATTGCATGTCGGTTTTTTCCCCTCTTTGTCAATTTCTGCCTAACTTTTGTTGATTTTTTTCTTTATTTTTTTTGAATTTTTCAAAATTTCATGATTTTTTTGGGTCAATTTTTTATTCTGATGTTTACATTGAAAAAAATTATGATGTTGTATATTTTTTGGTGATTTTATCAACAATGGTTGAGTTCTTGCCACAAACGTTTTTAGCTCTGGAAACTCTAGGACTTTAGTCCCTTTTGGTTGAATCACCCCAATACAAAAACTGCTTTAATGGACAATAAGGAGGTGTGCTTCACCAACTCTTTTCACATATGTGAAGAACTTTTCAATGAAGGGAAAGAGAGAATTTCACATGCCATTGAAAAGATGGAGACCTGGATAAAAAGAAGGGAGTGAAACTATGACATAGACATGAACAACATCCAAATGTGGTTGGAAGCAAACAAAAAGCATACAGACAAATACAAATCCAAGACTATCTTACAAGAATTTATTACCTCAAAAACCAGCACTATTCCATGACCAAATAGAAGTGGACCCAAACATGACAAGTGGACCCAATGGACCTAGTGCTATAATTGGCAACTCTTTAAGGAGGTACACCCAATATCACCTCAAGGAAACCCCCTTCCTTTTAGAACCTGCTCCTTGGGCCATGAGAGGCTCTCCAAAATGAGGTAAGGATAGATCTATATGAAATACAATAGAAAGTACCTCTATCCCAACAAGACCTTCCCAATGTTAGTAGATTGGTGCATAATGGAGTCAACAATATATGTCTACAATAAACCCTTTAACTCGAAAGGTTAGGAGCAATAATGAATATGTAACATTTTGATGTTATTTCTATGATAAAAACCAGAAATACAAAACACAATATATCTCACAAACTAACCATCAAAATTTCACGAAATATACCTCTCAACGACCACTAAAGAAGGGCACAACAATCCCCCTCAGGGCACCCCTCTTTTGATGGATGATAGATGTGGATTGATGCTGATTTATGCTTCAAGTTTGCAATTTACCATAATCCAGGTGAAACAAAAAATCTCTCAACCTCAAAGCTCCCCAAGGTCCTCTCGGGTATCATTGAATTTGACCCAAACTTCACATCCTTTAGAGCACTTTTGCAATTTTTCCTAACTTTCTGGGATTTTTCCAATATTCTATTTAGTCTAAGATTCATAGTTGCAATTGAATATTTCAAAAAATCAAAATTAAATAACTAGGGCATCAAAATAAAACATTTTTTGTTTCAAAAATAACATATTTTGGATTTTTGCAAACATATAAAAATATGGAATTTTTGGGTTTTTGCAAAAATATAAAAAATATAGAATTTTTAGAATTTGGAGGATTTTTCACAATTTTTCATTTTTTTGTATTTTTAGTTATTTTAATTTTGAATTTTTTAAGTTGTCAATTACAATAATAAATTCCAGATCTTGATTAAATATTGAAAATTTCTAATAAGTTGAAAAATATTGCAAAAAAAACAATTTTTAGCGCTAAAAGTGCCCTAAAGGAGGTGACATCATCATAGGGTTAGGTGACATCAATTATTAGGTTTAATTTCATGTCTATTTGAAGTGTTATTGCAAGTCCATTTCAAAGGAAAAGTCAAACCTTGGGGGTTTAATGAATTTTTAGTCAAATCTTAGGTCACTGAGGGTGGCCCTAGGGGATTTTAGGCCAAGCATATTCTTGGTTCACCTTGACTGCAGAAAATTGCAAGTCCAAATCATAAATCAACACCAAAACACATATTTCATCCACCAATACATGGGTTCACTAGGGGGATTGTTGTGCCTTATCTTGTTTGTTGTTAGGATGTCAATTTTGCATTGTTCCAACAATTGGTTCGAAAAATGTCTCATGTTTTGTCTTGCTAATTTTTACTGAAGAAAATAACATAATCAATTATATATTCAACATCCTATAGTTTGAGGAAGTTTTGGTCAAATACTAGGTCACCGAGGGTGACCCTGGGGGATTTGAGGCCGAGTATAATTCTGGTTCACCTTCACTACAACAAATTGCAGGTTTGAAGCATAAATCAACATCGAAATACATTGCTTCCACCAATACAAGGGTTCCTAGGGGGGATTGTTGTGCCTTTTATTGTTGGTTGTCAAGATGTACATTTTGCACAATTCCAATTATTGGTTTGAGATGTATGATTATATCTCGTGTTTTGTCTTACTGGTTTTTACTGAAGAAAATAACATAATGAATTATATATTCATCATTGCTCCTAACCTTTCAAGTCAAAGGGTTTATTGTGTATATCTTTTGCTAACTCCATAAAGCATTGGTCTATTGACAATGGGAAGGCCTTGCAGAGATAACCGTGTTTTTCTATTGTGTTTCTTACATGTCTATCCTTACCTCATCTCAAGGGAGCCTTCAAATGGGAGAGGATGCGACCACCTCTCTTGAGGATGAGGATTTTGAGAAAAAGGTGGGAGGGGGGTTTGAATTCATGGGAGAGGATGTGACCACCTCTCTTGAAGTATCCCACTTGGTTTGGGAAGCATCTACCTCCTCTAACCACTTTGTCCAACTGGAAAAACACACCATCCATGAGAGAATGCATCCCTCTTTTGTGGAAGTGAGTTGGAGCTCCTCCTGTGATGGTTGTGTTGAGTAAAATAGTTGTCATTGATTTCAAATCAGTTATCATAATTCAAAGATATGGCGGTAGATTGAAGGTTGCAAGTATGCAGAATAACAAAGGAATAACCCTGTTACAGGTTGCAGGTTTGCAGGTTGAATGACAAACAAATAACTCTGTAGCAAGTTGAATGACTGAGATCAATTATCCAAGTAAATCGATGGCTCACAATGTTCTTGCTTAATGAACTAGCGCAGAGGCTAAAAACATGAGAAGTAACAAGGTTCCGTAACAATCAAGATAGGATGGGTTATATAAGTTCCGCACTAGATCCGACAGTTAAAGATTAGTTCCGACAGTTAGGCAGAAAAACCAAAGTTTTGCAAAAAATAAAAGATCGTGCGACTGAGATTAGTTTTGCTAAAAGAGATCGATGATGTGGAAATGGAGTTGCGGAAGTAACGTTTAAATATTTTATGAACCCGCAACCCACAACTCGCAATCCGGAAGATCGAATGGCTGAGATTTGTTCTTCTAAAAAGAGATTGATGATGTGGAAGGAAAATGCAGAAAGGGAATTGTGGAAATAACATTTAAATATTCTATGAACTTGCAACCCTCAACCCGCAGAAAGTCAAGTTACAATTTGAGAAAATGTTACATCCCGCATCCCGCAGTATGGAAATCGATGCTCAAGAAGAATTCCCAATGAAGATGAATGGTGGGGAATCGTCGAAACAAAAACTTGGTGTGGAAATACAATTTAAAAAGGAAATCTATAGAATAAATCAACGGTATGAAGAGATCCAAATAAAACATCAACTATCCTGATTGTATCTAGTGAAGAAGATTACGAATGCACCAGAAAACGATAAACAGGGCTACGGATATGAATTCTGAGCTGTGGGAAGAACGAAACATTTCCTTTGCTAAAGTGATGAGATGGTTGACCGGGTAGATGATGATTGGTTGTATCTATAAGTAAACAGTCATGCTTCAAATGAAAGAGCGCAACTATGGAGAGATGTGTTGATACAAAATAGGTATAGAGTATTTAAATAAATGAATATGTAAATAATTAAGTGTCCTTGTTAGGAATTATGACAGAGACCAAAGTGAATAGTTTACAACTATTGCAAAATACTAAGAAAATCATAATAGGGTGGCAAGGTGGTGCTAGGGCAGGCCACAGGTCTACAGGGGATCGAAGCCTCCTTCTAGTCGTAGCTGGAGAACAAGGTGTCGTAGCATCCTTGTTTATTGAAGCAGGAAGAAAACAATGGGGGTGTTGTAGCATCCTTGTCTATAGTTGTAGGGGAAAACTAGGGTGTGTTTAGCATCCTTTTTGTAGTAGCAGATAAACAATTTTGTAAAAATCATCCTATTAATGAGTTTGTGTTGGTGGTTTGCTGTTTGAGGTTTCCATGATAAAATTTGTGTCTTCATTGTTGATTTTTGTGTATTTTATTTATGAAAAGACAATATTGATTCACCCCCCCCCCCCCCCCCCCCCC
>LPNX011012113.1:80946-106948 GCA_001517045.1 Pseudotsuga menziesii
AAATGACAATGGATCAACAAAAAGGATTGGCCACTAACAAACCTCCACTATTTACTCGAGAAAATTATTCTTACTGGAGTGTAAGAATTAGGTGTCATATGATATCCCTGGGATGGAAGGCTTGGGAAGCAACAGAAAAGGAGCTTAAAATAGGAAACCAATACCCTATGGACATAGTTGATCTAGGTGAATATGAAGGTAATTCCAAATCCCTAAATGCAATCTTAAAACATTTAACAAACTTGGTATTTACTAAAGTTATGCAATGCACATCTGCCAAACAAGCTTGGGACAAGTTGAAAATTATCTACGAAGGAGAATCAAAGGTCAAACAGTCCAAACTTCAAACATATAAAGTTCAATTTGAAAGTCTTAAAATGAATGAAGAAGAGAATATTGGTGAATACCTTCTTCGTGTAGATGAATTTGTTAATGCGAACAGAGGGCTTGGAGGAAAATTAAAAGAAAAAGAAGTGGTAAGAAAGGTACTAAGAACATTACCAATGAGATATGACCCAAATGTATCCACCTTAGAATAACAAGATGATCTTAAAAAAGAAACAATGGATGTGTTACATTGAATTCTCACTGCATATGAGATGAGAATAGGACAAAATGGATCTTCAAGAAAAGAAGCAGCTTTTAAAGCCTCCTTAAAAAATCAATCAGAGAACCCAAATGATGAGGAAGCATTTTTTATTAATAAGCTTGAGAGAGGGATTGGAAAATACAAGGGGAAGTTACCTTTAAAATGTTTTAATTGTGGAAGGATTGGACATTTTGCCTCTAAATGAACCTACACTAAACAAGATGAGAATGAAGATAAGGAAACTTCGAAGTTCAAAAAGGGTAAACAGGAAACAAGAAAAAACCCTATGAGAAAGAGAAAATTGTGTATATTATAGAAGAAAGTGAATATTTAGATGGAAGTGAAGTTGAAGATATTGAAGTTTTATTTCTGGTTCTGTATACTTAAGCTTCAAATAGTGGCTTAGATATAGAAGTAGAAGTAGACCTAAGAGCCGAACTTGTTAGTACCCTTGAAGACTTGAGAAATGTAGGAAAAGAAATAGACAGTCAAATCTTATCATCAGTCAATTGGAACCTCAAATGCTATATGCCAAAAAGGTTGAGGAGGACCTAAATCTACAACTCAAAAGAAGAATACAAGAGTCTGAAAAGCTATAGAAGAAATCATGCAATTCAAGAGAACGCTTGATGAAGAATTTATCAAGTCAAAGTTTGAGAATAGATCAAGGATTCTAGATGTCATTTTGAGTATCCAAATACCATCAAGTGATAGGTATTGTTTGGGGTTCGTTAAAGAGAAGAAGCCAGAGAGTTTTTCTGTCACAGATCAAGAAGGAAGTAAGAAAAGCTATGCTGAAATACTAAAGACTCTAGCTAAAAAGAAAAGAAGCAAGAAACCAGGCTTAAATTCTGAAGATAGAAAATGAAATAATATAGCACCCAAGAGACCAAATAGATATCTACAGATCTTTTTAGGTCACTGTTTTTCTTGTGATAATTTTGGTCATAAATCCTTAAATTGCAAAACTGAAAGAAGGGTTTCTTAATACAAGAAGTCATCAAGTAATAAGACGAAGGGAAATAAGAATCTTTTTACAATACTCCAAAAATATGATATAGAATGTTACAAGTGTAATAACCATGGACATATGGCAAGAGATTGTATATTGAAGAATCCTACAAGGAATACTGTTGAAATCAAAATGCATAACATCAAACAAAAGAAGTATTGGAAAGAGAAGGAAGAATTGGAAAGTTCTGTGATTGCTTTATGTGCAACTGAAAGACAAAACTTATGGCACTTGGACAGTGGTTGTTTAAAACATATGACCGGTGACTAGAGCAAATTCATAACACTAAAAGATAATAAGGGAGAAGTCACTTTTGGGGATAGTCTATCTTCCAAAATAATCATCAAAGGAACAGTTGTTGTAAACATCAAGATCAAAGTAGAAACGTTTTGCTAGTTGAAAAACTCAAGCCTAATCTTCTCAGTGTAATTCAAACATGAAATCAAGGACACATTTGTATATTTGACTTAGAAAAATGTGAAATGAATAATAATAAATCAGGAAAGGTCATTGGCATTGCTATGAGAAATAAAAATAATGTATACACCTTGGAAAATGAAAACCAATGCTACTTAAGTGTCGTAGAAGAAAGTTGGTTATGGCATAGAAGGTTGGGACATTTCAGTTTTGACAATCTTTCCAAAATAAGCATGAAGGAAGCTATAAGAGATCTACCAAAAATTCTAGTTCCTCTAAACTTTGTGTGTAAACATTGTCAACATGGGAAGCAAACCAGAGCTAGTTTAAAAAAAAAATAACATATGACCTCACACCCTTTGGAAATAATACACACAGACCTATGTGTACCAACTAGAACTAAAATAATGCAAGGATATTTCTATGTCATGTTTCTCATTGATGATTACACAAGGATGACCTGGGTGGCATTCCTCAAAGAAAAATCAGAAGCCTTTGAAAATTTTAAAATCTTCAAAGCAATGGTTGAAAATGAGTCAGGTATGAAAATCAAGTGTCTTAGATCATATAATGGGGGAAAATTTACCTCCAATGAATTCAATGAGTTCTATGAAGGTCATGGAATTAAGAGGCAATTTTCAGATGCAAAAACTCATCAGTGGAATGGGGTTTTTGAAAGGAAAAATAGAACAGTCCAAGAGGCTACCAGAACTATGCTTAATAAAGCAAAACTATCCAATTCATTTTGGAGAGAAGCTGTATACACAGTTGTCTACATACTTAACAGAGGACAACTCAAAGTGAATAAGGAGTGAATAAGGATAATACCCCCTACAAATTGTGGTATGGAAGACCAGCGTCAGTCAAATATTTTAAAGTGTTAGGCAGTAATTCTTACATCAAAAGAAACGAGGGTGACCTTGGAAAGTTCGACTCTAGAACTAATGAAGGAATATTTTTAAGATACTCATCCACCAAAAAGGCATATAGGTGTTACAATAAAAGGTTACATAAAATTGTAGAAAGTGTTGATGTGAAAGTATATGATACAAAACGAAGGAAAAAGAAAAATATTGACAGTATTGAAAATACATGTGATGATGAAATAAAAGACTTGCAAAAGGAAGAGAGCATTCATAATGAAGAAGAAGTCAAAGAGAAGGAAGATACACAAGAAGATGAAGAAGACTTCCCTAGACCTGACACTAAAACTACTTCTAGAAGGGTACAAAAGAATCATCCAGCGTCACAGACCATGGGTGTTAAAAATGGAGTCATAACAAGAAGACAACTACCAGGAGTTGAACAAGCCCTACTCTCAATAGTGGAACCCAAGAACTTTACAGAAGCTATCAAAAGTGATGAATGGGTCAAAGCCATGAATGAAGAACTAGATCATATTGAGAAAATGAGACCTGGGAACTTGTCCCAAGGCCTGAAGATAAGAATATTGTAGGAACCAAATGGATTTTCAAAAACAAGTTCGATCAAGATGGACAAGTAATAAGGAACAAATCAAGATTGGTTTGTAAAGGGTATGCCCAAGTGGAAGGTACTGAATTTGAAGAAACGTTTTCTTGTGTAGCACAACTTGAATCCATCAGAATGTTTTTAGCACTATCATGCCATAAAAATTTTAGAGTATATCAAATGGATGTCAAGTCTGCATTCATGAATGGTAAACTAGAAGAAGAAGAATATATTTAACAACCTGAAGGATTTCTCTTATCTGAGAAATAATATTATGTCTATAAACTGAAGAAGGCTCTCTATGGTCTTAAGCAAGCTCCAAGAGCATGGTTTTCAAGACTAGACAGTTACTTAAAACAACAAGGTTTTAGAAGAGGAGCCATTGAAAGTAATCTTTACCTAAAGATCAAAGATAAAAATATGATCATTGTTATTGTCTATGCCGATGATATCATATTTGGAAGCAATCTTTAAATTCTAAGTACTGTAGATTTTGCCTTTGAAATGAAGAAAAAATTTGAAATGTCAATGTTAGGAGTGTTGACTTTCTTCTTGGGGTTGCAAGTCTACCAAACAGATGAAGGAATTTTCATCTCTCAAACTAAGTATATCAAAGATATGTTGAAAATATTTAAAATGGAATATTCCAAACCTGTTGGTACTCCTATGATCACCGGTTGCAATTTAAGTAAGGATGACGAATCTCTGAAAGTAGTTGTGATGCAATATGTTGGATTGGTGGCTAGATTCCAGTCAAATCCCAAAGAAACACATGTAACAGGGGTAGATTGGTGGCTAGATTCATACGATCATGTCTCAAAATATCCCATTAGCACTCTCATGTTATTGCAATTGCCCAGAAAAGCACGACCGTAACAACATTGAGATTCACGTTCCCAGATGTTTTATTGTGACTCGTGCCTCCCAACCTGACTATTTCATTGCCAAATCACCATTTAGTGCATTTGCAAGCATGTTTAACACCGTATGTTTTGTGTTCATAGTAGTTAAATGGATATGGAAATTACTAATTAGTAATCCTCCGTATTTATATTTTTATATGCAGTTTGTGTTCATATTAATAGGATGGATAGTGCATTTATTCAGATGGTTCACAGCTGTTATGTATTTTCCCAAGAATGTGTGGTGTTTGTTTCACTTGGAAGATTTTTGGACAAGGACTATTGTTGATATGAAAAACGATCTCGATGCACATCTGACAGCCAGATTGTTTCAGAAGAAGAAAATTCTTGAAAGAACTCCAATAGAAAGTATTGTTGTGAATTTAATTACAGCAGTTAGGCTACATTCCTTATTTTCTAGCCCCTCTTGATATGTCTATGAGGTTCCTCTCTTCACTAGGTTTATCATCCAATTCTAGGCCTCTTCCACTTCTAATTATTTCATACCAAAATAGGGATGCACATCATAGTATTCCACAGTGTAAACACAACCAAAACAGGCTCCACTCACTCTGTAAAAGAGGAGACCACCATGGAAACACCTTTTGCCACTCAGGAGAGTAAGACAACCATTCTAAACAATGAACCACTGAACAACAACACTAGGGAAACTGCAGAGGACCACACTCTCATAAAATTGAGGGTATTGTTTCATATTCCATGAATGAACGTGTTATGCTAGATATTCATTGAGCAAATCCCTCGTGACCTTGTAGAGTCTTGAAGAATATTTCGGATAATGAATATATACTAGATATACCGAAATATGTGGGCATGTTGCCAATGTTTAATGTTTCTGACATATGCAAGTTTGAATAAGGGTTGATTAGCAACAATGAGACAACTCTGTATTGGTAAGGCCCCATACTAGTTCAACAAATGGAAGAGGTCATGTAGATAATCAATGAATTAGAAGTCAAGAATACCAGAAGTCAGAGGAAGAAGGAATATTTGGGTTGATGGAAGAACAAAGGCATGAAAGAGGTGAAATGGATTATCAAGGATAAGCTTGAGGATTTGAAAAAACACGAGAAAGGTTGTTTTCAAACCTAATAGGTTGATGCACGGGTATCAAGGCCAAAAACAAACAACAAAAAATAGAGGACAGGGGATCCAAAAGGATCCTCATCGATAAAATGAATTGTTAAAAAGTGGTCAAAATTTTGAAATCTCTAATGATGAACAAAAGCATACCATTGTATAAAGATTGTCAAAAAATTTCTGGTAACATCTGTTTCACCTCAACCGGAGCTCATATGGCCAAGATATCACAGTATGAAGTTTTTAGCAAATAGTGGGAAAATGCATAAGAGGTGCCATGTGGCGCCATTAGAAGGGTGACATGTGGCCTACATAGTGCTAACATTGAAAATGATATGTATTTCGAACAGGTGACATGGACTAGTAATATGATGACACATTGCATCAATAAAAAGACACAACACTTGGTTTGCAATGACGTGGGACTACCTGCATGTGGCACATGGAAACCAATCATTGGCGTAATGGTTTCAGCATATGCCAAAATTTATGGTGGATTCGATGGGGATTTAACCGATGAACTCCTGTAAAATAGTCTAACACTCTACCACTCGGCCACCATATATTGCTTGTTAATCAAGTGAAAGGACTTGTATTTAAGGTTGCAAATCTGTTATGATGGAAAAAGGAGGAGGCCCTAGAGCATAGCCATTGGGCCCATGATTTATTATTGATTCACATGGTGTTCAACCCCATAAATGGAAGAGGCTTAAACATTGAACCTGACCCCTTTCAAGGTATATTCATGGATAGTTCTGACAGAATATGGTTAGGGAGTTACAATAACCAATGTGCCAACACATTATATCACATGGTTAAAACAACGGACATATATATATAAATTTGACTTTAGATTTATGCCCAAAAAGGCAAGTGTGCCACCATGGATTCCGTTCAACGAAACACCATATAGTTTTGTATATGACCATTATTATGTATATATGGTTGGTTTGACCATATTATGGTTATGTGAACATTTGGTTGCCACCTATTATCAGTGATAAGTTTAACTTATTCCACCATTGGAGTGTGGTTTCCATGAAAAGTGGGGGGCACAATTTTGAATTTACAAAGTTAAGAGTGGTTGTTTACCACCCAAGGCACCATTTCAATGCTTCTCCATCAAGCTACAAGGGAGAGACTCTAAATGATGTGAGAGGAGACAATTTTTAGGGAACATCAATTTATGGGGTCTTTTTGGAGGAGAACTCTTCGTAGTTTTGTGAATCTTATTTTATGCTTCTTAGAGTGGGAGAGATTTTGAAGAAGATTAGTGAAGCTTGTTTGGAAATATCTCCAAAGAAAAATTATACTTTTCTAAGTATATATTTTGGTGCATCTATCATTTTTACCACATTAATAAGATCGATCATCATTGGATAAGCAAACTTGGATATGTAGTCCCTTTGTGGATGAACTTCGTTATCAAGTTTGGTTTATCATCCTTTTCGTGCTTTGATTTTAATATTGTCATAATTGTTGCATTAAAACTTGTTTATTCTTTTAAATCATGAGTTAAACATTAAGTTATGATTTTGAAACATTATTATGTAATAATCACAAGCATGATAACATTGTCACACTCACATTCAAATTCATTTTAGTCACTTGATCCTTGGGTTGTTTGCCATATCAAGATGGTATCAGAGCATGTTTGACTACATTGTGAGTGTGGATGCTTACTAGGTTCAAGCTTAAAGGAGGTGAAGGAAAACTCGATCCTTTCGACCCAGAGATCGTACATGCACATCAAAGAAATAAAATGGGATATGAAGGCCTTAATGTAGAGAATTAGAAGGATTTCAACAAGGATTTCTACTAGATGGAAGATAGGGTAGAAACAATGTTTGCAGATTATCAAGAGCAACTGGAAAAGAAAGAAAAGAAGAAGGAAGTGAAAATAGAGAATGATGCTTATGTGAACCGTGGAAATGGAGGAGACCCTCCAAAACCTTCATCTCCATATTGGAGATTAAACTCTTCTTCTTCCTCATCTTCTCATCATTCTAGTTTTCATCATAAATATTTTTTTAAGAAGCAATTATTGAAGTTGTATGCCAAATTTTATTTTCCTATATATAATGGAGAGTTGGATGCAAACATTATGGATTGGCATAAATTAAGTCAAAACAAATGACATGGGGTGTGATATTATACTTGTGAATTTAGGAAGAAAGCATTAATGTTAGGTATTCCTTTGTACACACAATAAACTTTGTGGAAGTATCTAAAATAAGGTAAGCTCAAAAGGACATATACAATGAAGGAGGATGATGAGAAACCTACTTTTTCTCATTGTACAAAAAAGGGACATAATGAGGATCAATTTTGGAAGTTGCACCCAGAATTAAAATCAAAATAGGATAACTATAAGAAAGGTAAAAGAAGATTGTTGCTATAATATAATATCTTGGATCTAATTTAGGAGATGAGTCCAAGATAATGGCCATGAGTCTTCAAGGTAACAATTCTATTCCTAGTTGTTCATATACTTCTACTAATGTTGATTTGAGCCAAGATGAAAGGGAAAAGATAGAATTGTTCCATATTCGAGTGGTTTCCCATCATACTAAGATTGATACACTTGTATATAGTGGATCTTGTTAAAGTATTGTAACTTTGGAATATATTATAGATGTATTGTTTGTATTCCTCCATCAGGAGATGAGTTTGGTCATGTAAGAGTCATTGAAAGAATCACTGTAAACTTCCATATGTAAGTCAGGTCAATAGTACCCAAGTGTCATTATAATAAATCTTATTTTTTATTTCTTGCTAGACAAATTGTCCCAGTCAGCTAGACAAGTTGGCCATGGTAGGTCCTAAGTCAATGGAAGTGAAAAATATAAATATGGAGGTGCTCCCTTTCATTTGTACATAGTCATTCAAGCAAGTTTGCAAGAGATAGAAGAACTAGGGTACCAGGAAGAAGAGAGAAGTAGTTGTCTGGGTTTTATAGTGCTCTGGTTGAGTTTTATACTGAGAAAGTTTTGCGTGGTTTTATCCATTGTGGTTTCCCTGGGGAAAATATTTATGTTCTTTGTGCTTGTTCTTTCAGTGATCCTACTAGTGAAAATTGTTTTAAAATATCATCTAAGCAATTAAGAAAAATTAGCATGGTATCAGAGCCACCCTGAAAGGAGACACTACACAGGTAGGGATTATTACTCTGAACAGATCCCTCAATAGATCAACCATAAAATACGGCTCACTCAACTTGCCCTAGAAGGGCGCATTTTGATGTGGAAACATAACCAAATTCCAAGAAGTTTTAGTTTTGGACCAAAAGCTATTGCTGGGAAGAACTAGGGCTTCAGTTTTCCTGAGACTCCATCATAAATCTCAAAAAATAAAGATATAGTATAGCTCGCCTTGGGAAGGTGCATCTTTTCCATCACTCAACCCTACTAGTGATCCCAACTGAAAAATTAGGGTTTTTGCATCAAACCTTAGGTCATCCAGAAGAAGGTCAGCCATAAGATGTATTCATCAAGTAAGTACTACTCCTAATTCCATTTGATGTTCTCATTCTGTTAAGATGACAAAGAATACCAAGCTATATGAGAGTATCAAAGGTGATGAAAACTTCAGAGCATGGAAGTATAATGTCATGCTCATCCTAGAAGAAGATGATCTAGAAGGATTTATAAAGGAGGAAGTTGCATAACGAGAAAAAGTTGAAGCTAAGCTCAAATATAAGAAGGATATGATCAAGGCTAAAAGGATCATAGTTTAATCCATCAAAGATTATTTGATCCCTCAAGTATCCTCAAGGGAGACACCAAAATAAATGTTTGATGCTCAATCGAGCCTATTTGAAGGAAGAAACATCAATAGAAATATGACCTGGACAAATCACCTCAAAAGTGTAAGGCCTCATAACTAAAAAAACATGCAATCTTATTTTACAAGAGTAGCTCAAATCAAGTAGCAATTGGAAGCTATTGGTGACATGGTTGAAGAAGAAGAATTTGTAATAACCACTTTGAATGGTCTTCCAAGAGATTGGGAATCACTTATCCAAGGAATTTGTTTAAGAAGAAGACTAACCAAGTTTTGACAATTAGGGGAAGAATTTTTTCAAGAAGAAGAAAGAATAGCAGCCAGAGAAGAAAAGATAAATGAAAATGAGGATCAATCCTTGACATTCCATACCAAAGGCAAGAACAAGAGAAAGAGTTAAGACCATCCTCCTAGAAATACTAGAGGGTTTAAGAAGTCCAAGAAATAATTCTCAAATTATGAATGATTCACTTGTCATAAGAAGGGACACATTGCTGTGAACCATACCATGAAAGAAAAATGAGTCAAAAACAAGAAAATATTTCACTCCCATGCTACTAAATACAATGATCAAGAAGATGAAGAGAGAGCTCAGGAAGATGAATACTCCTGTGAAGAATATGTCTTGATCTGTGCACTCACAGGTTAAGTCTCACCAGGGAATGACACTTGACTAGTAGATTGTGGTGCCTCCAAGCACATGACAGGTTACAAGGACTCACTCTCATGTCTTGTACAAAAGGATTCCCCACGTAAAGTAATGTTTGGAAATGATTACGAATATCCCATCAAAGGAATGGGAGAATCCTCCTATAAGTTGGACTATGGAAATTCTATGAAGATGAAGGATATCCTGTATATCCTAGGACTAAAGAAGAACCTTCTTTCTATCTCAGCCTTAGATAAGAAAGCATTCAGAGTTTATTTTGTGGATGGAGAAGTTCTCATGTGGACAAAAGAAAAAACCATAAATGATAAAGGAGTAATTGGAGTTGAAGAAGGAGGACTCTACAGATTAAAGGGATGTGTATATTCAAAATTAATGACTAGTAACATAATCCCATGTGATCTATGGCAAATAAGGCTTGCTCATATACACTACAAATCATTGCCGATTGAGCAAGGTTGTGATTGGTTTACCATATATTCATATAGATAATGAAGGAGAGTCAAAAGGATGTGCACAAGGAAAGAATACTAAGTACCCTTATCCAAACACTGACAACAAAGGAAACAGGATCTTAGATATTATCCATTCATATATATGTGAGCCAATGCAAACTAATTCATTAAGAGGGTATGTTTACTATGCTTCCTTTATTGATGATTACTCCCACAAGAATTGGATATATTTCTTGAAAAAAAGGATTAATTGTTTAAAAGGTTCAAAGAGTTTAAGGCCTTGGTAGCAAACCTATCTGAAAAGAGGATCAATATATTGAGGTCAGATAATGGAGGAGAGTTCACATCAAGTGAATTAAATGAGTATTGCAAAGAATTTGGGATTAAGAGGGAGATCACCATTCCCTATAATCCACAACAAAATGGTGTGGGAAAAACAAAGAATAGATATATCATGGAAGTTGTGGAAGCTATGATATGTGGTCAAGGTATACCTATGTACCTATGGGAATAAGTGTCCATAACAACAGTATATGTACATAATATAATCTCACATGCTACCCTTGGGAATAATACTCTAGAAGAGATGTTTACTAGAGAAAATCCTAAAGTAAGACACCTAAAGATATTTGGTTTCCCAGTATACATACACATTCCCAAGGAGAAAAGGTCAAAGTTATATCCTTCGGGAAAGAAGGGATTATTTGTAGGATATAGTGAGAAATCAGAATCTTATCGAAACTATATCTCAGGATAACATCAAATTGAATCAAGCATATATGTTACCTTTGACAAAGACACAACCTTCAGAAAATGAAATAAAGACAAGGAAGATGAAGAGGAGCATGAAACTCCCAGAGTTGCAGAAGATCCTAAACCAGTTAGGAATGAAGAAGAAGATCATATGCCTTAGGATCATGATATGATAGAACCTAAGAGACCTGAAGAATTTCCCCTTGAAATGATCTCATGAAAGAGAAGACCTTCCTAGGCTCGTGAAGTAATTGAAGAAGAAAAAAGACACGGTGTCCCAAAAGGAACCATCAAAGAAAGAAAGAATCCAAAGTCATACCCTAGTTATGTAGCTTTGATGTGTGACCTTGTTGATAAAGAACCAACTTGTTTTGAAGAAGCAACAAAGTAGAAGGATTAGGTTGATGCAATGGTCGAGGAATACCAATTCATTATAAAGAATGATGTATGGGAAATAGTACCAAGACCAAAAGACAATTCAGTGGTATCCTAAAAATGGATATTCAAACCTAAGCACTCAGAAGATGGTAGTATAGAGAAGTACAAGAAAAGATTCATAGCTTGTAGACTCTCCTAGAAGGAAGGAATCGACTATGAGGAGACCTTTGCACTAGTATCTAAGTACAACTCAATCAAAACCATCATTTCCTTGGCATCCAATATGAAGTGGAAGTTACATCAGATGGATGCGACATATATCCTTTCTGATAGTTAGAGTTGTATTAATATGACAGAAAATCCTATGTTTCATGATAAGAAAAAGCACATTGAAATAATATATCATTTCATTCAGGATATGGTTCAGAAAGGAGATGTAAAACTAAAGTATGTTCCTACAGAGAAACAAGTGGAATATGTTTTAATTAAGCCTCTCGCTTATGTAAAGTTTGAATACTTTTGAGACAATCTTGGTGTAGTATGAAAGGACTTCTATTGAAAGAGGGAGTGACAGTAGATGATGGATGCAGTGGTGAGTGTCTCACTCTAGAGGAGGGTAAGTATGTCTAGGCTTGATTGGCCCAAAAGGGTTAGTAAGTCAGACAAGGCCTGTTGATCCTAGGGGGATTAGTATGTCTTGCTAGGCTTGGTTGGCCTGAAAGGGTTAGTAATCCAGACAAGGCTTGATTGGTCCCAAGGGAGATCCATCTGTCTAACTAGGCTTGTTTAGATCGAAAGAGTTAGCAAGTTAGACAAAATTCCCTAATGGATCTACTAGAGAACTCACCGTGATGTTTCTCCAACACATTGAACAGAAATATGTATCTTCTGTATTCTTATATTGTTAATAGTTGTGATGATTGCTTTAGTATTTTTATATTGATGATTGTTGAGATGATTTCTTTAGTATTATCGTACTAATGATTGCTGAGATTTTTTCTTCAATAGTTCTATATTGATGACTGATGAGATGATAGTTTCGGTATTGCCATATTTATGATTGTTGAGATGATAGTTTTAGTATTTTTATACAAGTGGTTGTTGAGTTGATTGTTGAAATAGTTTAGTTTTGCTACACTGATAATTATTGATTAGTCTTCTTCATTATTTCTATACTGATTTTGATGTTAATGTTATAGCATCTCTATGCTGGTAATGCAAATGATGATCTATCATTGTAGATGTTTATTTATTTATTTTAGCACTAACATGCTAATGAGGTTGTTGTTGATATATAACGATGGTGTGGATGTTGATGTTTTAGTATATTGATGTTATAGATGATGTTTCAAAGGTCACAGAAGATTTAGTATTCACATATTGATATAGCATAAGATGATTCAGTATTCACCTACTAATGTTACAGAAGAAGGTATGGCATTCAGAAGATGATTCAGTATTCACATACTGATGTGGTATAAGATGATTCAATATTCACATATTGATGTCCTAGAATATGATTCAGTATTCACATACTGATGCTGTAAAGGATGATCTGAAAGATGATTCAAATGATTCAGTATTCACATATTGATACCATGGAATATAATTCAGAAGATGATAGAAGATGCTAGAGGATGTATAGTAGATGATTCAGTATCCACATATTGATATTACAGAAAATTATTCAACTGAGGTCAATTGTGAATATGGATGTTGATGTTCCAAAACTTCCTATGACATATAGAGACTCGCCATTCATATGTATCGATGTAGTAGCAATTGCTACAGTGGTTGAATACCTTTCTAGTTATGAAGGAGTGTTAAAGTATTGTAACTTCAGAAGATATTCCAGATGTATTGTTTGGGTTCCTCCTTCAAGATATGAGTTTGTTCTTGTTAGACTCATTGAAAGAATCCATGTAAACCTCTGAATGTAAGTTGAGTATAGTACCTAAGTGTCAATATAATAAATGTTATTTTTGGTTTCATACTAGACAGGTCAACCCAGACAGTTAGACAAGTCGACCCTATTAGGTTAGAGGTCAATTCAATTGAAGAATATAAATAGGGAGGCACTCCCCTTCATTTGTAATCACTCACTCAAGTTGTTTTGCAAGAGAAAGAAATATTATTGCACCAGAAAGAAAACATAAGCAGTTGTATGGGTTTTACACTACTCTGGTTGAGTTCTATATTGAGGAAGTTTTGCGGGTTTTCTCCCTTGTGGGTTCCTCGAGGAAAATATGTGTTCTTGTGCTTGTTGTTCTTTCAATGATCTACTAAAAAATTTGTTTTTAAGATATCATTTAGCAGATTAAGAAAATTTAAGAATTTTTTTAGATTTTCAAAACTTTCATGACAATTTAGGGACCATACGAACTTTACTCCTTTATTTTGTAAAGAATTAATGCGATAGGAAATCCTTGAGAATTATTCAATAAAACTCTGGTAATAATTAGTGAGTCCCATGAAATATCGAATATAAACTACATCCCTTGGCACTGGCGAATATGAGATAGCTTTTATTTTATGTGGATCTATCGTGATTCCTCTTTCGGAGAAAATATGACCCAAATATTGAATTCCTTTTTTAAAGAATTCACATTTTCAAATTTAGTGTAAAGTTGATGATCTCTTAAGGTTTGTAGAACAATTCTTAAATGTTTTTGATGTTCATCCTCTGACTTGGAGTAAATTAAGATATCATCGATAAAAATTAACACAAACTTATCCAAATACTTGTTAAAGATACTATTCATTAGACACATGAATGCAGCGGGGGAATTAGTTAAACCGAAAGGAATTACTATGAATTCGTACTACCCATAACGAGTCCTGAAAGTTGTTTTATTAGCATATTCTTCCTTAATCCTGATATGGTGATAACCAGACCATAAATATAACTTGGAGAAGATTTTTTCTCCCCTACCCGATCTAACAGGTCGTTAATCCGAGGCAGTGGGTATTTATTTTTAATGGTTACTTTTTTTAGTTGCTAATAGTATATGCAAAGTCATAAATTTCCATAATTTTTCCTAACAAATAAAATTGGTGCTCCTTAAGGTGACACACTGGGTCTAATATAACCCTTATCTAGCAATTCTTGTAACTGGATTTTCAATTCAGTTATTTCAAGAATGCTCATTCGATACGTTATTTTGGATATCGATGCAGATTAAGGTATAAGATCAATGGAAAAATCTATTTTTCGTTGAGGGGGTAGTATTGGCATCTCTTTTGGAAACAAATCTATAAATTCACTTAGAGTTAGGTGATCACTTATATGTGTTCCATTTTTATTAAGGAGTAGGCCAGTGACTCAAACCACATAAATCGTCCAGACCTTTCCTCAAAAATTTATTTAATTGTGCGGCAGAAATATGCCTTAAAGAGACAAGTTTATTAATACCCTTTATGGTCCTAACAATTTGATCCTCAGCAAAATATGTAAAGATATTATCGAAACAATTTAACCCTAACTTATATTTTTCTAAAAAGTGTAGGCCAATTATCATATCATATGATCCTAGAGGTAAAACATTCAGATTGATTTTAGTCTCATGATCTTGTATTTTAATTTCATAATCAGCAATAAAATCAGTTACCTTTATTTTTTCTCTAGTGGCTAGCTGCACTAACCATGGTTTTGAATGCCTTACCTTGGTGAGTTGGAAGCTCTCCATCATATTGGGAGTGATGTAACTTAAGGTATCCCCATGGATCCATTAATATAGAGAGAGTTTGGTTAGAAATTATACCTTCAATTTTTGCAATTGCAGATTAATGATCTGCTTGATAGTCTTCAAGGGTTGCATTAATCCCATGGAAACGTTTTCCAATTTCTCCAATAGTGGAAGATTCTTGCAGGTTTTGAATATCCCTATTTGCTTCATTGAAGAGTGGTAAGTTTTTTCGTAAATGGGGTTCTCCACACTCCCAAAACTTAAGTAGTTATTTAGCGATTCCAACAGTCCATTTTGTTCCAAAGTTAACATGTTTATTACTTTTATGTTGCAACTGTTCATTTATGTTATAAGGATTCCCCTTCCAAATGGTCGATTTTATTTTTTCGACGATTTTTATCTGATTTTCAGACTTTTGTGTATCATTGGAGAGTTATATTTACTTTCAGCATTTTAACTAACCTCCTGATCCTTCTTTGTATACGTTCGTTGATCATTTCCATTATTCCTTTAACATAGACTGTGGAGTAACATTTCATTGATTTCCTCTTGCTTCTCTTGAGATTTATTCAGTTGTTAATTATCTGCCTTATAACTCTGTATTTCCATAATCAAATGTCTCATTGTGTCTAACACTTGAATAGCTTCAAAATGCTCTTCTTCTGGTTTTGTTGTATCTTGTGCATGATCACCTTCTTCAGGTTTGCCATCATTTTCATTATCCGAAGCAATTATTTAGCCCTGAATTTTTTTTATGCATACATACAAAAAATCAAGCAATTTTTTATTATTATTAGAATAACATTTTAGTGTGTTCAATGGGAACTCGATGTTTCCATAATAAATAGGGTTGAACCTGTGGCTATGATACCAAATGTAAAATCCCCATACTTTAAAACACCTCAAATATCCAATATATATATATATATATATATATAAGACACATGACACATCATTAAAGTCCTTACATCCTATTAAGGACATCTATCATAGTTTTTCATTTTGTTATTGAAAACATACTTCATTTCTACCTGGCGGGTTGTGCAATGCAAATGTTTACTCAGGAAACAATAACTTCAAGTGTTCTTCAACCTGTAGGTGATGTTTTGTAATAATTATATTGTTCTTCAAAGTTTGGACTTGGCTCTGAAAATTAGACTCCAAAACATCCATCTGCTCAATCCATAACTTCTAGATTTATTAGTATTTTTGCATTTTATCTTTTTGGAGTGACCATTCCACAAATATATTTGTGCAAACAAGATTCCGAAATGATCCTTCCGCCATGATATTTCCGAAATGTATATTTTCGCAACGATCATTCCATAATTTAGTCTTCCGCAATGCTCTTTCCAGAAATGCGGATTGTTGATTGTGATTGTGGATTTCCTTTTTTTTAATAATCTTCCACAATTGTGGATTACAGATTGTGGGTTTCTTTAAATATTTCTTTCAAATGAATATTCCGCAATTATCATTCCACATTTATCCTTCCATAATTTGCGGATTGCATATTGTGGGTTTCCTTTAAACTTTTCCCAAATTGTCCTTCTGCAATTTGCGATTGCAGATTGTGGGTTTCCTATAAACATTTCCCAAATTAACCTTCTGTAATCGTCCTTCCATAATTTGTGAATAGTGGGTTTCCGCTAAACTTTTCCCAAATGAAGCTTCTGTAATTTGCAGATTACGGATTGTCGGTTTGCTCTAAACTTTTACCAAATGAACCTTATGCAATTATCCTTTTGCAATTTGTGGTTTTTGTATTGCGGGTTTCCTTTAAAATTTTCCAAAATGAACCTCCCACAAATTTTATTCTATAACTATCCTTTCGCAATTTATGGATTTTGGATTTATTTTAAACTTTTACAAATGAACCTTCCACAATTTTCTGTCTGCAACTATCCTTCCGCAATTTGCGGATTGCGGATTACATATTTCTTTTAAAATTTTCCAAATGAAACTTCCACAATTTTCCTTCCATTACTATCCTTCCACAATTTGCGGATTGCGGATTGTAGGTTTCTTTTAAACTTTTCCCAAATGAACCCTCCATAATTTTCCTTCCGCAATTTGTGGATTGCGGATTGTGGGTTGCACTTTTAACTTTTTATGAATTAGGCTTCTGCAACCTTCTTCCGCACTTAGAATTTTTGCTGGTAAGATTCTAAGGTTTGGTTTTAAGCGATCGTGGATGCCATTGAAGGTTCTTACCACCACATTGTTATTGAATTGTATTTTTGTTATTTGAAAAGGTTTTCTAGTTGTGATTCTTGCTACAACCCGATGGGTCTCCTAATATATATGAGAAATAATCCTTAGTTCTCTGCTTAATTAATCATGGTTACAATATTTAGTATAGAAATTCCATTTTTAAAATACACTTTAATAACTCCTACGAATTTTTCTTATGTCTAATTAGCTTAAAACTTGTTGGTCCATAAATCCGGTTTACTATTAATAGTGTATGATTCCTTCATGTCCATGTTAAAAATGAGATTCAGAGCATAGTTTATTTTCATCTGTATTTTCTTTTATTAGTTTTTCATCAAATAATCTAGCATTATGATCTTAGGATCTTTTCACTGAGAGAATAACAAGCACAGTAATAAAACATAAGCACATCACAAGAGACAAGAGACACAAAGAGATTTTCCTCGGGGAAACCATAAAGGAGAAAACCCCGCAACTTCCTCTAAGATAGAATCAGCACCAAAACAGTAAGAGATCTCCCAAAACAACAGTAGTCTTCTGTCTTCTGTCTAGTCTCAAAATTTCCTTCTTCAGTAGTGCGCCACACTTGGGAGAGAAAGTGATGTATTTCACAAGTGATAAATAGAGAGACTCTCACTCTCTATTTATATTCATCTGTTCACTTGAATTGCATTTTCACATGTAGGCTCAACCTAAGAATTACTACTCGAGCCTACACCTTAATTAGTGTATAATAACTCGAGTGCCCCGAAACTGTGGGGACTTACCTAATGACTTGATATGACTTGATTACATTATTAATCCTCCCGATCGAAACATCGGGGCATGACCACATGACTCAAATACATAATAGAAACATCCTGGAATAAACATCGGGTTACAATACATAGAAGAATACATTCCGAAGTTACATATACATCAACACTCCCTCTTAACTAGGAAGGTATTCTTTCGACACAATTTTCAGCACTGGTCTTCTTCTCTGTATCAGCTAGATCATCTCGTCTTCAAGTCATCTTCGTCTTTAAGTAATCTTCGTCTTCAAGTCATCTTTAGATATGGATCATCTCTCGATTTGGATCATCATAGAACATCATCACTGGATCTGGATCTGGATCATCACTTGATCTGGATCAACACTGTTGGATCATCATTACTGGATCTGGATCATCACTCGATATGGATCAACACTGGTGCTATCTCATGATTCTTCTCGTCATAGGAAGTTCTACAGAGCCAGCCCTTTTTCATGCTGGTTGTAGGCCTACCCTCATGTAGGTATTTTCCCAGCACTTATATCTAACCTGCTCATCAGAAAGGCATGCCTAGCACTCACATCTAATCATGTAGTAAACTACAATCCCATCAGAAAGGCCTAGCACTCACATTCACCAGCATGATAGGACACACCTACTATCATCTGTGAAATGGTTTAGCACTTACAACCACCAGCATGATAGGACACACCTACTATCATCTGTGGAAAGGCACATCGTTCACATCCACCAGCATGGTAGGACACACCTACTACCATCTGTGGAAAGGTTCGGCACTTATAATCACCAGCATGGTAGGACACACCTACTACCATCTGTGAAAAGGCTCTGCACTTACAATCACCAGCATGGTAGGACACACCTACTACCATCTGTGAAAAGGCTCTGCACTTACAATCACCAGCATGGTAGGACACACCTACTACCATCTATGAAAAGGCACTGCACTTACAGTCACCAGCATGATAGGACACACCTGCTATCATCTGTGAAATGGCACAGCACTTACAGTCACCATCATGATAGGACACACCTACTATCATCTGTGACAAGGCTCAACACTTACATCCATCTAGGTGGGAACATATCCTGCTCACAATGATGGAAGGGCATGCACTCATATCTGATCATGAGGGGAACACATCCCAACAATCATATCAGAATGGCCCCCAGTCCTCCTCGACTGAGCTACCTGGTAACTGACCAGGTGCCTCCATTCTCCTAGAGAATGGCAGTTTCCCTTACATCCGACCTGCTCGTTGGAATGGCCAACACTCACATCTGACATGGAAGGAACTTAATCCTTTAGCCATGAAAAAAGTGGTTCAGCCCTTACATCTGATCAAGTGGGAACACATCCCTCTATCACATCAAAATGGCTACTCAGTTTTTACACTGAGTGTTCCTGGTAACTAACCAGGTGCCTCCATTCCTAGAATGGCAATTGCTCTTACATCTGTCCTGCTCGACATAATGGCCAGCACTCATATCTGATATGGAAGGGAGCAACCCTACCACCATGACAGAATGTCTCAGCCGTTATATCTGACCTACTTGTCAGAATGGCTATGGATCTCAGCACTCATATCTGACATGGAAGGAACCAATCCTCTCACCATGACAGAATGGCTCAGCCCTTACATATGACCATGGAAGGAACCAATCCTCTCACCATGACAGAATGGCTCAGCCCTTACATATGACCATGGAAGGAACCAATCCCCTCACCATGTCAGAATGGCTATAGGTCTCATCACTTTCTCTGGGAGGAAGCCTCGATCTGGAGAACACCAAGTCTCTCTCTGAAGTACTCGAACTTCAGCCTAGCCAATGGCTTCATCAATACATCAGCTATCTGTTCCTCCGTCGCAACATACTAGAGCTTCACTGCTCCTCTCTGCACCATATCCCTGATATAGTGAAACTTGATCTCGATATGCTTCGACTTGTTATGGAACATTGGATTCTCTGACAACTTCACGCAACTCTGGTTGTCACAATGTATACAAGTAGCATCCAACTGGAGATCAAATATATCAGACAGTATCTTCCACAGCCATACTGCCTCACAACTAGCTGAACAAAATGCGACATACTCTACTTCAGCTGTACTCAGTGCCACACAGGATTGCTTCTTGCTAAACCAAGAGATCACACCTAATCCCATACTGAAGCAACATCCTAAAGTACTCTTCCTGTCGACAGCACCGCCTGCCCAATCAGAATCGACATAACCCTCCAGGTTAATCTTCTGATTCGCATCGTACTTGAGCCCATAATCAATTGTACCCTTCAGGTACCTCAGAATATGCTTTGCAGCAATCAAGTGAACACTTCTCGGATCTGTCAAGTACTGGCTCAAGGTGTTCACGGTAAAGCAAATGTCTGGTACATCAATGACCCAATCATCTGACGATACATCGTAGCATCAATCGACTCTGACGAAGCATCACTCAATAGCTTCAGGTTCAATGCCATAGGTGTGGCCATAGCCTTGCGGTCCATCATCCCAAACCTCTCCAAGATCTCTACTGCATACTTCCCTTGTCTAAGGAAGATTCCATCTATACTCTGCCACACCTCCATGCCTAGAAAAATAGTGTATCGACACATAACAGGAGCATCACTGGTCTTCTGTCTTCAATATTGAAGCAAAGGTTGGAATCCACTTTACTCTCAGTAAAGCCTAGAGTCATCAGTAATCTTTCCATCCTGTTGTACCATGTCGAACCTTAGATCTTCTATAGTCACTCCCTCTGAGGCGAAGCATCATAATCCCTCTGTCTTCTGTGCTCTATGCACTGAAAACATTATGTACCGGAGTGACAAGTAGCTTCCTATGCTACTAATATTCTATGTGACCATCTAGTGTATAGACTTGCATCTTCAACCTTCTAGCAAAGGTTAAGATCTTCATCAATCTCATCATGTATGTGTTTCAACTCTTACTGACTGCAAATGTCTCTTCATAGCCTCATGCTATGAATCTTGTTTTGTATCCCAGGATGTTTCCATCTACTGCATGATGGAACTATGAACTTTTCTTCAGGTCTCGATACTGCGCTCTGACATCATTCTTCTAGAACTGGTCTTCCCTTTCTTCTTGGTGGCTGGAAGGTTCTGCATCAATGATGTCACTGCACTCGTCATATTATTCTTCATTTTGAAATGTCATCACTTGATTTTTGGAACAAGTCTTCATTCTTCTTTGCTTGTAGGCGATTATGTATGCGGTCTTTCCTACAAGTCAAATGCAATTGTATGGTTAGAAACATTTCATAAGGAATATTTATACTGGCAATCACTTATGCATAAATATATGATCATGCAACTACTTTAGCCAATACAACATTCATCCATATCTCACTGAAACTTTCTAGATGCCTTCCATCTCTACCAGGACAACATTGAGATTGTGCACTAATCCAATATGTCAGCAAAGAGGTTTCATTCTAGATAAGTAGCAATGGAGAATTTGTATAGCACCATGAGATACTTACCCATCACATGCATATTAGTAGTATACTGTCATTAATGCAAACATCCTATCATGCATAATAGATCAACTGAATATAAATAAATGCATAACAAAACAATATCATGAAATGACAATTGAATACTTATCTTTATTTGTTTTGAGGGTATACTGCTTCTTGATCCTTCAGCTTCATCATCTTCTTCATTCATGATAGCATCGTTTCTTATCCAAATGATAAGGAGGATAAGAAGTTCTTCAAGAGTTGAGTTCTTCATATTCCTCATTGCTTGAGGGATCTTCTTCTTGAGCTTCTTCATTCATGATTGTATCACGGATCCTGGGTGCTTCTGCTTCTGCTTCTTCAGGTTCTTCAGTAGGTCTCTTTCTGGATTTGTTGTAAGCTGTGTCTTCATCAAATGTTACATCCCTACTGACGTCATTCTTCTTGTATCCTGGGAAGTAGATTCCGTAAGCCTTCGAGCTTTCAGAGTAACCCACAAATATGCCCTTCTTTCCTGAAGGATCTAGTTTTGTTCTCTTCGCTTTTGGAATATGTATGTACACGGGACAACCGAATATTCTGAGATGGCTGACTTCTGGTTTCTTGCCGGAGAAGACTTCTTCAGGAGTCTTGTTCTTGAGTACTCTATGTGGAGTATGGTTCTATACATACACTGCTGTTCTAGCAGCTTCAGCCCAAAGATGCATAGGTAGATCTTGATCATGAAGCATAGCTCTTGCAGCTTCCATGATAGTTCTGTTCTTCCATTCTGCAACCCCATTCTATTGTGTATTATAAGGAGTTGACAACTCCCTCTTAATCCATGCTTCTTTGCATAGCTCTTTGAATTCATTCGAAGTGAATTCTCCACCATTATTTGATCGAATGTTCTTGATCTTCTTTTCAGTATGGTTCTCGATCAAGGCTTTGAATTCCTTGAACTTGCTGAACACTTCATCTTTGTTTTTCATAAAGTAAATCCATGTCTTTCTAGAAAAATCATCAATAAAAGAAACATAGTATGTATACCCGCTTAGTAAGTTTGATGACATTGGACCGCATACATCAGAGTGGATGATTTCTAGAATGCCTTTGGCTTTGCTTTCACTGCTAGGAAATGTCTTCTTTGTATTCTTCCCTTTCACACATCCTTTGCAAGCTCCATCATGCTTTGCTTGGAATTCTGGAAGTCCTTCAACAACTTTGCTTGCAATAGGTAGTGCTCTGTAATGCACATGTGCAAGCCTTCTATGCCAAAGCTCATTTGGCTCTACTATGTCATGGATCAAGGCTTGTTCTGGATGACCCTTCAATTTGTACAAGCCTCCTTCTTGTTCTCCAATCACTACCGCATCATCAATTTTATTTCCTTTTGGCCACATGATGACTTGACCATCGATGAATGCAACCCGCATTCCTTTTGCATCTAAGGCTGAAATGGATAGAAGGTTCTTCTTAAGTCCTGGAACAAACAATACTTCTTTCATTTTTAGAGACTTACCAGAGTCTAGCTTGTATGAAGATTCCCCACTACCTTTTATTGGATATTGGTAGTCATCTCCTAGTTTCACCTTGTGAGGTGATTCATGTTCTGATAGTCTTACAAAGGATTCCTTGAATCCTGTCATATTATTGGAAGCCCCACTGTCTATAAGCCAATCATCACTTCCATGAGTAATGTTACCTGTGAGAGCTTATATCAGAACATATTCATCCTCACTTGAAGAATCTTCACTTTCATATCTGGATCTTTTTCTGGATGGTTCATCATCCTTTGCAGCATGAGCATGTTGTCTTCTTTGGCCTTGACCAAGTTTTTCTTGTGAAAGGCTTCTAACCTCGTCTCCCTCTGAAACTGGAACCTCTATACTCATGTAGGTGTCCAATCCATTTTCTTCAGAGAGATCAAATACTTCTATGCTTGGAAGTTGTCAACTTCCCCAAGCTTGTCACCAAGCTGATGTGATATATCATATTGAAATGAGAACCTCAAATGGAAATACCAAAGGATTAGATCTTACCGATTTGAGATGTCCGTCCTTGTCCCGGAGTTCGTTGATCTAGGGTTTGTCACAGAAACCCTAATTTTAAAAACTTGGAATCTTTCATATCTGATTGGACAAACAGATAGATCTCTTCAAATGGAGCTGTCCAATGTACTCCTTTTCTGAAAACAGTGGAGGGAAGCTCCCGGAACATGAAGCCCTAATTTTCTGATTTCTTCTGCAGAAATGCATGTTACTATTTCTGTGATATCTCCGAAATTACTGATCCTTTGTGTCTGAAATTTCTCACTGAGGTAACCTCGCATGTCCCTGATCCAACACCGTAGGTTTCATCAGAATTGGTTTCACCATTTGGGATTTAGGATCCTTTTCCCAAGTTGACCTGTTACAGGACTGTTCAGAATAGCGAAGTTGTATAGAATTCCACGTGTCACTGGTTCATCTTGTGAGTTTGATATTCGGATCACCGAAAGTAAATTCCATTCCCTTTATAGAACATCTTCAGGAATTCCATTTGGACCTCTATAGCCCAGGATATTGCAGATCTCCCCAGGTGTCCTGTTTATGGATGATTTCTGGAAGAGGATGGAACCCTAACTTGGAGAGATCATATATCCCAGAATATAGCGAATATGAGGCTGATTTTTGGACACAGTGTTCATCAGGATTTTATCTTCAGCCCCTGCAATTTTCAGCTTCTAATACTTCACCAAACTCGAAATATAGTGACTGTACCAAAACGTAGCAGTTTTAGTATTTAGGGTTTCTCCTAACTCAGGGTCAAACTAGGGTTTGACTTTCCTGGAGTTTCACCCAACCAAATTTCTTGATGTAGGTCTCTGAACTTTGGTTTTGGTGAGGAGAACAATCCTATGCTGGTCTCACTCAAAATTCCTCTTCTGTAGAAAGCCCTAATTTCCACATCGAAACTTAAAATGCTTGAAATTGAATTCTGCATCGACAGAAAGATGCACCCTTCAATGGAGAGTCATCCTAGCATACTTTTGCTGAAAATCTGTGGAGGAAGGTCAACAAACTAGGAAGCCCTAGTTTCTGTAGCTGCACAATGTCTTCTTCTCAGGTTAGCTCTGATACCATGTTAGTTTTTCATCAAATAAGCTAGCATTATGATCTTAGGATCTTTTCACTGAGAGAATAACAAGCACAGCAATAAAACATAAGCACATCACAAGAGACAAGAGAAACAAAGAGATTTTCCTCGGGGAAACCATAAAGGAGAAAACCCCGCAACTTCCTCTAAGATAGAATCAACACCAAAATAGTAAGAGATCTCCCAAAACTGCAGTAGTCTTCTGTCTTCTGTCTAGTCCCAAAATTTCCTTCTTCAGTAGTGCGCCACACTTGGGAGAGCAAGTGATGTATTTCACAAGTGATAAATAGAGAGACTCTCACTCTCTATTTATATTCATCCGTTCACTTTTTTTGCATTTTCACACGTAGGCTCAACCTAACAATTACTACTCGAGCCTACACCTTAATTAGTGTATAATAACTCGAGTGCCCTGAAACTGTGGGGACTTACCTAATGACTTGATATGACTTGATTACATTATTAATCCTCCCGATCGGAACATCAGGGCATGACCACATGACTCAAATACATAATAGAAACATCCCGGAATAAACATCGGGTTACAATACATAGAAGAATACATTCCGAAGTTACATATACATCAACATCTTTAGTGAGGGTTAAACCCAACATCCTCTTATAATTAATTTATGGAACCTTTCTTGATATGTTAATACCCTCGACTTGTTGATATGTTCAATCTATTAATATGCATATAATATTATTTTACAAAGTTCCATCCTAACACTAAAACAACCCTAACAATTAATAAAGAAAATCTATCATCAGATCTGTATAAACCCAATTATCAGTTATGAAAGAATTTCATGTAATCTATGCTAGGATTAAACCTGCTACTTATAAGTATATATAACGATAATCTTAGTTTTCATTAACAAAGTGCAGTTAATAATTTCCAACATAGTTGCGATAGAGAAATAAATTATCATAAATCCGTTAAATCTATTGTAGATGCTTCCAGATCTAGGTAAACCAATTGTCGAATTCAAATCTAATGTATAGAAAGAGAAGCTCCTTTTGATCAATAATGTAGGGAGGATATGAGAACCATAGTATCATATTATTTTGTAAACCCAAAGTGTAATTATAAACCAAAACAATGCTTAGAATAAAACAGAACATGATCTATTATTCATACAAATATTTACAGTTTTCATCCAGAAAAACCTAAGATCCTACATAGATAAAATCATGCCAATG